>JASTWP010000107.1:0-235881 GCA_030770255.1 Temnothorax ravouxi
TCAAGATTTTCAGCAATAAAATAATGCGTTCAAACGAAGAGAAGTAAATTTATTTTTTATTTTGTTCATAGTATATCCAAAAAGTTGTAGTTATCATAAAAATTTGTAAAATTATTTTCACCAGGGTAGTATTTCCTTGTAGTCTACTGTACTCAAATTAGACATAGAAATGTGTAGAATATCAGTATTATTTGTAGTTTGACGTAGTTTCACCGACTAATTTATAGATCAAGATCCAATAAAAAAATACATAAATTTACAAAAGTGTTCCAATTCTAGCATTTTTATGTAGAATTCTGTAGCCCCTCCCCAATTTATGTAGATTTTAATAGATTCTGGCAATTATATTTTATAGTTTTTGGTAGCACATTTTTATTTTTTTTTTTAAACTTTGTAGAAATATTTCCGCCAATTGCCCGTCAATGGGTTTCATGAGCCTTTTGTGGTGTCGGAGCGCGGTTGGTCGCCCCTTGGGGGGGTCTATCGATCTAGGGCGGTGACTCTTCGCCTCTTCTTCTTCGCTCTCCTTTCTCCCGGTCCACGGGTCGGGACGGCGAGCGACTCGAGATAGTCGAGCGTGCGTTGGCTCGACCAGGGATGCGCAACCTTTCCTAGCGATGGGTTTTTCTTATTTTTGTTTGTTTTAGCGCGGGCGGATCGGTGATTCGCATTGGTGGTGGTGGTGAGTGTTTTACTTGTTTGCGCGGACGGATCGATCAATCTATAGATTAGGTTAAATTCGTGTTTTTGTATGTTGTGTGAAATTCCTCATCCGGATGATGAATTTCTGTTCGTTTGGTCCTTCGTGTACTGATGCTGGGGTTGCTCTCACTGGGGAAATGGTCCCGAAAACCTATGAGAAGATCCCGCAATGATATGGCTGCCCGCAGCCACTATCATTCGGTTTTTCTCTGAGGTGGTCAGATGGCGACACTTGTGCCGTGCCATCTGACTAGGGATCCCTTTCTCCGGGGACTGTGAGCTCAGCAGGTTATCCTCCCGTGGGTCTTTCTGTTTACGGCCTTACGCTATACGGTCGCCTCTGGCGTGAGGACTGTCGCGTGGCGTGATGTCGTACCTCCTGGTGTTCGTGTCACGTGACTTGTGTCCCGAGTGTTTTGTTTAAGGGAGAGGAGATTTAGTGGGTGCAATATGACTAGAAAAGGACCACGCTTATATGAGCAGAACAGCGAGACTCAAGTTCGTGACGTTACCACATTTTCTCGCATGTATAAGAAGCCGGAGTCAAAGGAGCTTAAGGAGCACTTACACGATATTTTTAATTATTTCTCGCTTCGACTAATATGGGTATGATATAAGCTCTAACATCATCAAAATTCATGAAAATATTTTATGAATACTTAGAATTGATGAATTTGAAGATTTTCTCTTCATCTCTCGACTGACTAGTGAGTACCTGTAGAACCTCCTTAAAATAGAACTTTATGCATACGTTTTTGATCCAATTTTTTCATTTTTTTTATTTTTAATGATTTTTGTGTTAATTTAGAAGCACATCCAGTATACCTCTCAAAACAATGATATCGAAAGCAACGATGACATCCAAGAAAAAGGACAGCCCTACAAAGAAACGGTTGTGCACAACCATAAAGAAAATGAGATTGAAGAACAAAGAGCTCAGCAAAAACTGCGACGTCTTCGAAAGAGGGTGGAAAAAAGTATCACCACTAAAGAATCACCATATAAGAAGATAAGGTACAAAGAAAAGAATTAGAAATTTTAAGAACATTAGGAAATAAGTGGTTACCGGACAAATTTAGTATGTTACTGTCAGTACAAGTAGACGCGCAAACAAGAGACAAACGTGGCATACGATACAATAATGAGTTTAAAAAATTTGCTTTATCAATGTACTTTTTAAGTCCGCGAAAATTATAAAGAATTAAGCAAAATCTTTACATTACCTTCCGTGCGTACTTTACAATCTTTCACATATAATTGGAATATTATTCCTGGTCTTAATATAAAAGTCTTTGAAGGCTTTAAAAATAAAATTAAATTTCATTACCACTTATCGAGCGACATTGTGTATTGTGCATAGACGAAATGAGTTTAAAATCTCATTTATTTTACGATGTTTCACGAAACGAAATAATAGGATTCCAAGATGTTGGTGATAATAAATTACCAATATCTGCAAAGAATGCATTTGTTATTATGGCACGAAGTATAGCAGGCAACTGGAAAGTTCCACTTTGTTATTGTTTTGTAGCGACTACTTGTACAAGCGATACAATAAAAACTATTATTTTTGATGCAATAAGAAAATTAAAAGAATGTGGTGCTACTGTGCATGCGTTAATTACGGACATGGGTTCCAACTTCTTGCAATTATCTCGCGAATTAGGAATATCAACTAAAAATTCAATAGTTTGTTGTTGATGAACAAAATATATTATATATTTTTGATACTCCCCATTTAATCAAAGCAACGCGTAATAATTTATTAAAATATAATTTAAAATTAATGATAAATTTGCATCATGGTCTTATATTGTTCAATTTTATTCAAAAGATAATAAACAATGGATTAAGGCAGCTCCTAAATTATCTCCCATTCATATTGAACCTAATAATTTTTCTAAAAATGAAAGTTAAGTACGCCGTACAAGTTTTAAGTAATCATGTAGCTGCAGGTATATGTGCACGCTAATGTCTGTAGGTTATCTTCCATCTGAAGCAATTGGGACAGTAGAATTTATTGATCGTTTCGATAAATTGTTTGATATATTAAATTCATCTTTTATGATCAGTGCAAAAGAATATAGAGAAGTTTTTATCGGAAGCACGGAACAATTGAAATTTTTACAAGAGAACGTTGAATTTCTTAAAAAATATTACAGCTATTAATAATAAGGGTAAAATTGTAAAGATTAAATGCTTTGAATGCTGGCAGATCACTATTAATAGTATTATACAATTATGGGACATATTGAAGACTTTTAATTTTCCATATCTACAAACTCGTAAAATAAATACGGATTGTCTCGAAAATTTTTTTGGTTCTGTTCGGCAACAAGGTGGTAATTCGGTAAATCCAACTCCTATACAGTTTTCACGCGCTTTTAAAAAACTATTTAGTATTAAATTATTACAACATTGTGATACAAAAAATTGTGCTCCAGATTCCGATGAGATGTTAAATCTTATGGAAACATCAAATCTTTACTCTACAGAATCCGACTTTAATACATCACCTACTTTCATGTAAAATTTTAGATGTTTCAACACACGATTATCGTTCTATGGACCTGCCAGAACAAAATGCATTTAAATACGTTTGCGGCTATTTAATAAAAAGATGTTTAGCAATACATTCGTGTGAAGCGTGTACAGATTATATAAATGAAACTACTCAAGTTTTAGATAACACTACTTTATATTGTTCATTTCGTGATTATGGAACTGAGAATGGAGAATTTTTTGGAGCTTTGAATATTCCAAGTAATCAATTTTGTTCATACATACATAAATTAGATGAAATATTTATTAAAAATTTTGAAAGTAATTGTTATAAAAAAAATATTGGTGCTTATTTATTTTCTTTAGTAAAAGATATTAACTTTCAAACTCCATGTCCCAACTTTCCCTCAGATTTTCTTGTTAAATTATTTTTTCGCATGCGCATTTATTACGCACTAATACAACATAATAAGGCACGTAAAAGGGTTAGTCAAAGCAATAGAAAAATGTGGAATATTTTACATCTTTAATTTTTGTTTCTTTCTTGCATGATACAGTTTTTATCATAAATAATTTGTAATTTGTACACGTGTAGCGATAAGATAGATGTAAGATTATTTTTAATATCACAGCGGAGGTAAGATATATGGAAATAAAAAACGCTAATTGTAATATAGAGGAAAGACCCCTATTATGAGATAGGATCCTAATATGAGATGATGGGTTTTTTACATGGTGGGATCAAAAGATGGGGCCTATATAAGGCCTTTTAGCTTAAAATATCTCACATTAGGATCCTGTCTCATAATAGGGGTCTTTCCTTTATATATAGCGAAAAGATAGAAATAAGAATATTTTTCATAAAATATATTATTTTTTTTTATTCAGATTTGTCATATCATTGGTGGGACTGTGGGGAAACAAAATAAAAGCTGAATAGTCATTTTTGCCAAAGTGTAAGTAGATATATTAGAGCAATTTAGGTATATTGAGCGTCCATATTAATTTATGCTTTACATATGTTACATACGTTAAATTTATTATACTGTAATGATTGTAAAACTTTAAAATTTTATATTATTTAAACTAAATGTGTTACTTCGCAATAATAATTGAAATACGATTTTAGAAAATAAAAAACGTAAGTATATATATTATAAACTTTGTATTGTATTGAAATACACATATTAATTTTTTTTCTTATTAGCAAGTTTAAATAATATTTTGTAAATGTCACGTTGTAGATTAGTTTGTATTCCATACACACAACTTACCCGCGCGCACGCGCGCGTGCTACATACACATACACACGTTTTATACGACAAATGTATTTTTAAATAATATAAATGTCAAAGATATAAACTTATTCTGGATAATAAAAAATAAAATATATACATATGTTTATGAACAAAAACTATTTATGTAAAATGTGTACTATATAAATTGTGTACTATTTATGTAAAATATATAAACTTTGCTGTTATACCTGAACTTACCATAAATTAATATTATTACATATCTTTCACATCTACATAATCAATTATAAAGCGCAAACATATAATACTTCTTTATGAGTTTGCTTTTATAGATACAACAAATATAATATAATGTATATACAATTAATATTTATACGATTAGGTAAGTTAATATTTTTTTAACACTATATAATTATAAGTTAAACTTAAAAAATGTATAAAAATAATTTAATTACGTTAAAAGTCACATAAACAAAAAAATAGTAAATATTGCATTAAGAGATTACATTAACTTATCTTACTTCAGCTAAATAAAAAGTTAATTTTAAAAATTTATATTAAATTAAAATGTAACAATGTTTTAAAATTAAATTACTTTAAATAAAATAATTATAATATAAATCATACACATCAAATAAATTTAATATTTTAATTGTTTAAATATTTTAGTGTTTATAAAAAAATATTATTTTTTTATATGAGAATGTATCTTATTAATATTTTTTTACATAATTACATTTTTAACTACAACAAAAAGTTAATAAGTTAGGTTTTATATGCTTTAAAAATAATTATAAAATAACGAAGTTAAAAATAAATTTATTTGAAATTAATTAAGTTGAGTTAAAAAAGTTATTAACTTTTAACTTCATTATTTAATTTTTAACTTTTTAACTAGTTACTACCAACCATGATGCTTATTTATAATCCAAAAATCCGATTTCTCTGATGTAACAATGAATTAAGCCTTGTGTCCACGATGCTAGAACTGTGTCCGAGTTTCGGTTTAAGCCAATGAAACTGCTACTTTTCTGTAAGAGCTGCAAGTTGATTGGCTTAAACCGAAACTTGGACGCAGTTCTAGCATCGTGGACACAAGGCTTTAGAAAGACAACATAAAGACAGAAGGAAAGAGTAAGTGAGAGAGATATTCAGATGGCGTTACCGTATAAACTGGCTCAACTTGCGCATGCGTACTGTGAATCTGGCTTCACCGACATCAAAAGTGCCGACAGAGAGTTGCACCCACAAGCTCCCAGCCAGCGACTTCTACAGTAATGAAACTTACAATACATGAAAAAAATCTGCTTAATTTGCTCCCTCATAATATGCATTTTTCATAATTTGCTCCATTTTACTTTTTTTATAAATAAATGATAAAGTTAATAACAATGTAAACGTTAATATAAGTGAAAATTATTAGAATTTGTATATTCGCAAGGTACAGAAAAATTGCTCCCTTTTCGTTTGAATTTGCTCCACCTTTACAAACTAATTATCTACAGTATTTATTAAGAAAAATGTAAATAATTGCTTTATGCAGTTTGGAGGTAATCAAGAAATTGTGCGCATGCGCAGTACTTAGCGCCTGCGCAACAGAAATTGACCGCGCCATTTTTTAAATTATTCATTTTTCTTTAATTGCTTTATACAGTTTGCGAGATATCAATCATTAGAATTTGTACATTCTCAAGGCACAGACAAATTGCTCCATCTTTGTTTCAATTGCTCTACTTTTAAAAACGAATTATCTACAGTATTTATTAAGAAAAAAATAAAAATTATCGTTTTATGCATTTTGCGGGATTTCAATCATTAGAATTTGTACATTCACAAGGCACAGACAGATTGTTCCATTCTTGTTTTAATTTGCTCCACCTTTAAAAACTAATTATCTCTACAGTATTTATTAAGAAAAAAATAAAAATTATCGTTTTATGCATTTTGCGGGATATCAATCATTAGAATTTGTACATTTTCAAAGCACAGACAAATTGCTCCATTCTTGTTTCAATTTGCTCCATCTTTAAAAACTAATTATCTCTATAGTATTTATATTTATTAAGAAAAACGTAAATAATTGCTTTATGCAGTTTGGGAGGTTATCAAGAAATTGTGCCCTTTATACATTTTGCGGGATATCAATCATTAGAGTTTGTACATTCTCAAGGCACAGACAAATTGCTCCATTTTTGTTTCAATTTGCTCCACCTTTAAAAACTAATTCTACAGCATTTATTAAGAAATAAATAAAAATTATCGTTTTTTGCATTTTGCGGGATATCAATCATTAGAATTTGTACATTCTCAAGACCCAGACAATTTGCTCCATTCTTGTTTTAATTTGCTCCACCTTTGAACACTAATTCTACAGCATTTATTAAGAAATAAATAAAAATTATCGTTTTATTTGCATTTTGCGGGATATCAGTCATTAAAATTATACATTCTCAAGGCAAAGACAATTTGTTCCACCTTTAAAAACTAATTATCTACAGTATTTATTAAAGAAAACATAAATAATTCTATTATGCATATTGCGGAATATCAAGAAATTGTGCGCATGCGCAAAGGCATTGGCTGCGTTCAGCAGAAGTCAGCACTTAGTAAGCGCTTTGGGCTGATTGGATTAAATTTGTAGATCCAGAAGAATATAGTCCTATCTCAACTAAGATGTAAAAAGGTTTGTTCGCGTCGCATGCCCCACCATACTCCTACTCACTTCAACGCACTCCAAAAACTTATCTCCTCCAATCGCAACCTTTCACTCGTGATCCAAGTGCTCTCTGGTGTATATTGGAGTATGCGACGTGAACAAACCTAAAGTCCAAGTCCGTATGTACAATAGCTGTAGTAAGCCTCAAGATGTAAAAAATTGACCAATCACAGTCGATTATTCTCCTCACATTCGCCTGTAATTGGTCAATTTCTTACGGCTTGAGGCTTACTACACCTATTGTAGATACGGACTAATCTAATCAGCGTAAAGCGCTTACTAAGCGCAAGTAAGCGCTGACTTCTGCTGAACGCAGCCAATACCTTTGCGCATGCGCACAATTTCTTGATAACCTCCAAATTGCATAAAGTAATTATTTACGTTTTTCTTAATAAATACTGTAGATAATTAGTTTTTAAAGGTGGAGCAAATTGAAACAAGAATGGAGCAATCTGTCTGTGCCTTGTGAATGTACAAATTCTAATGATTGAAATCCTGCAAAATGCATAAAACGATAATTTTTATTTTTTTCTTAATAAATACTGTAGATAATTCGTTTTTAAAGGTGGAGCAAATTGAAACAAGGATGGAGCAATTTGTCTGTGCCTTGAGAATGTACAAATTCTAATGATTGATATCCCGCAAAATGCATAAAACGATAATTTTTATTTTTTCTTAATAAATACTGTAGATAATTAGTTTTTAAAGGTGGAGCAAATTGAAACAAGAATGGAGCAATTTGTCTGTGCCTTGAGAATGTACAAATTCTAATGATTGATATCTCGCAAACTGTATGAAGCAATTAAAGAAAAATGAATAATTTAAAAAATGGCGCGCTCGATTTCTGTTGCGCAGGCGCTAAGTACTGCTCATGCGCACATTTTTTTGATAACCTCCAAACTGCATAAAGCAATTATTTACGTTTTTCTTAATAAATACTGTAGATAATTAGTTTGTAAAGGTGGAGCATATTCAAACAAAAAGGGAGCAATTTTTCTGTACCTTGCGAATATACAAATTCTAATAATTTTTGCTTATATTAACGTTTACATTGTTATTAACTTTATCATTTATTTATAAAAACAGTAAAATGGAGCAAATTATGAAAAATGCATATTATGAAGGAGCAAATTAAGCAGATTTTTTTCATGTATCGTAAGTTTCATTACTGTAGAGGTCGCTGGCTGGGAGCTTGTGGGTGAGAGTTGCGCTACTGTATAGTGTGTCCGTGTTTACATGCACCAAATGGCGGTCGTGAGAGACAGAGATGCCATGCGACACGTGACCAAGATGGCGGTCGAGAGAGATGGAGATGATGTGCGGCGCTGAACGACGATCGGTACGACACTACACGACGAACGGAATTTTACCCGCTGTTTACGTGACCAACATGGCGGTCGAGAAAGATCGAGAAGTCGCAATTAATGAGAATGAGCTGAGCTTTTTTTTTTGGTTTCCGTAGGAAGAGGTAAAATGCCTCGCGCATCATCTTGACAGCCGGCTGTCAGGGTATGTGGGGCTTATACTGTATACTGTGACACGGGCGTGCCGATCGAAGTGGATGGATCGGCAGCGACTGGAATCGCTCACGTATGTACCAGGAACTTCGTGAAGAAGTGCTGCGTTACGGACTCAAACCTTCGAGATCACGAAACGGGTGCATTGATGTGATAATGGAGCACTTCGAGCGTAGTGGTCAAAACAATGAATCGCATGGCAATGATGGAACCATGGCTAACGCGCCGCGTATTGACATTCCGGGTGTAAACACATTGCGAGACGGTGCAATGAATTCGGTGCCACCGACAACCGGATCAAATATCACAATAAATCCGGTGCCACTGACAACCGTATCAAATATCGCGATGAATCCGGTGCTGAGTGACATGTCACAATTGTGTTCCCTGCTCACGCAGTTGCTGTCTAAATTAAGTGGAGGAGGTAATATGGCACAAGCGCCATCCTCAGTAGCCATAACCACGTTTGTACAAGCGGATAACAGGAATTTGCCATTGCCGCCAGGTTCGCAAGGAAGTACCGGCAGTACGCCATTCAATACTGGATTCCCGGCACAGGCTGTCAAGCTGTTAGCCGATCAGCTTTCAGACTTTTCCGGCTCAGAAGACTGTGATGTTGATCTCTGGATCGAAAAAGTAGAATGTGTAGCTCGTATACATGGAGTAACGGACAGTATTATTCTTCTTGCCGCGACGAGTAAACTTTCGAAATCCGCGCGTAAATGGTTTGATTTGAGTACCGGCTCAATTAACGAATCATGGTTCGTGTTTAAAGAAGCCTTAACACGTCATTTCAAAAGAACGGTATCGTTCCAATCAGTGATGTGTAAAGTGGAAGCCCGTCGATGGATTCATGCAAAAGAATAATCGTTCCAAGAATACGCCATGGACAAATTGGCGATTATGCAGAGACTCAGGCTTCCAGATCGGGACGCTATCTCATATCTTATTACCGGAATTGGCAGTAACTCTCTTCGGGGCATAGCTACGGCCCTGCAGTCTGAAACCGTTGATCAGTTCCTGGAGAAGATGCACGACATCACACGTGCGTTCAACGACTCTGGCCGAAGGTCTCCAACTTCTCGCCAGAAACCTACAAACAAAGCCAGCACGACTGGATCATCCGCTAAAAGCGAGCATCAACAGCAGCCATCGAAGAAGGAGGAATTCTGCGTCTACTGTAAAAACAAGGGCCATGATCGTGCAAATTGCTTCAAGTTGAAGAAGAAGGAGCAAGGATTGCACTCCGCCTCTTCGCAACCGTCGTCTTCACCGGTAACAGCCGTCGAGGAGAAACGGGAGGACACCGATTCAGTGGTCGCGTTGGTAGCAGAAGGTAGAATAATCGAAACTTGTGACTCGTCAATCAAAATCGTAAGCATTAACGGAAAACCTTGTAATCTTTTGGGTCTCTTGGATACGGAAAGTCCTATCTCTTTTATAAAATTGTTAATTTATAATACTCATTTTAATCCTAAAGTGAATCTCGACGTTTCTGATCGAACGTATAAAGCCATTAATAATACATTTATTCCAGTTATGGACACAGTAACTACAAAAATTAAAGTTGAGCTTCTTCAGGATCTCGAGGCGAAAATTCGGTTTCATATTTTTTCGCGTAACTCCGTGGAAATTGACGTGATAATAGGTCGCGATTTTCTAAATGATCACCGAATTAAATTGCTGTACGATCCAGTGAAAACTGTTTCGGATAAGCTTAAGCTGTTGTCGTATGTAGCGTCAGCAGACGTTCTTGAAGACGTTCTAAATAAGTCAAAGCCACATTTGGAAAATGTTCAAACAGACTTTGACCGCGAAGTCGAACAGAAATTAATATCCACATTATAGAGGAAGTGGAAAGTACGGAGGTATCCCCTATCCAAGACGATCATTGCGTTAAAGTCTCGTTGAAGGATGAATCAATTTATGCGTATGCTCCGCGTCGATTTGCATGGGACGAGCGACTTCAAATTCGCGAAATAACCGACGACCTCCTTGCTCGCGGAATCCTTAAACCCAGTACCTTTCCTTATTGTGCGCGAGTGGTCCCGGTGCGAAAGAAAAACGGTACTCTACGTTTGTGTGTAGATTTGCGTCCACTCAATGAGAGGGTGGTCAAACAAAAGTATCCTTTTCTTCTCATTGAGGACTGCCTAGCGCGGTTGAGCAACAAGAAGATTTTTTCACTATTGGATCTTCGTGATGGTTTTTATCAAATCAGGATCCATCCTGAACATACTCATTACTTTTCTTTTGCCACACCTGATGGGCAATTTGAATTCAATCGACTTCCGTTTGGCTATTGCGAAGCCTCCGCGGAATTCCAGCGTCGTTTAGTTCAAATCTTACAACTTCTAATAAGGCACGATAAAGTGATAGTTTATATGGATGATATTTTGGTGACGTCCTCCACCATAGAAGATAACTTTGATACTCTAAGTCAAGTCTTGTTGCTGCTCAAACGATACGCTTTCGAGCTCAATTACCAAAAATGTAAGTTTCTGCGAAGAACGGTCGAGTACCTCGGGTACATTGTAACAATCGCGTTTTCTCGCTCGGAATTCGCTCGCCAGGCCAGGGTGAGAAAACGTGGAGACACTGGTTGTTTCACCAAATATTCTTTATTCTTATTAGCTATTTAATACAGAAAGTATGGAGGGCGTACGTGTAGGTGCGTGTGTGTGTGTTGCTCCGCTGAGCCGCTGTGTACGTGTAGGGGGCCGGTGCAGGGCAGATTTCCGGACAAGTACGGAGGCACGCGGTTGCCTTGAGTAGACGGGTTCACAACGGATTCACGAATAAGTACGGAGGCCCGGTGGCCTTACAGATTCGCGGACGGAGGCGCGGCTTATATCTATCAGGTGGGACGGTCAGGAGCTCAGTCGGGGGCTCCCGACTGAGCGGCCCGTACACCGAGGGCACCCGGCTTGAAGACGGGGGCACCCGTCTTCCGTACGGCGGAAAGGGTCGGGGGCGCCCGACCCAGAGGCAGAAAAGGGCAGGTAATACCAACCGGGGGCACCCAGCTGGGGACGCCCGTACCCTGGGGGCACCCAGGTAAGAACGGGGGCACCCGTTCCCTGTACGGAGGACGAGGTTGGAGGCACCCAACCTAGAGAAGCGGTCTCGGAGAGCGGTCTTGATAGGAGCAGGAGCCGGACAGGACTGGTGACTCGAGTCGGCTCGAGTCCCCTATTTATACCCCGAATGAAGGCGGTGGGGGCTGCCCCACCGCTCGGGCTCAGGAGTGCCCGCTGAATAGGCGCTAGGTAGCCGTCAGGGCCGTATCGCTAGTGACGAATACGCGTATCGTCACATCACCCCCCCCCCCCGTTTGGAGAGGAAATATGCAGGTATATTTACACAGGTACAGGTTTATAATCGCTTATTTATTAGGCCTCTTATCCTCTACATCTTAACGGCGCTGGCACGACCGCAGATTGCCCTGTGGATCGAACCGCAGGACCCATAAAGCTCCACTGGCGCGGGCTCGGAACTTCCGGTTACGGACGGCGGCGGATCGGGGCACGGCTACTCGCTCGCCGGTTGGTAGCAGGATCCACAGCAGGTCGTCGAGGGGGGAGGTTCTTGCGGTTCGGGCCGTCGTGGTGGTCGGGGGTGGGCAGGGGCCTGGTCGGTTAGGGGGTTGGGTCGTTGTTGGGGAGGCAAGGGCCGGTGCGGCGGTGGCGCACACTGGTGGGGTGGCGGGGCTTTGGGCCGTCGATCCACGGGCTTTGGCGATGTTCGGTGGCCGTCTTGGCGCTGGTTTCCCCCGTGAGGCCGTGGTTGCGACCGGTCGGGCGGTCTGGCGGCCGGGCGGGGTCGCGGACGGCTGGCCGGAGAGCGTCCTGACTGGCGGTCGGTTGGCGGCTTGCGGGCGCTCTACAGGTCGCAGGTTCGCCCTTACTCGGGATGCCGGAGGGCGCTTGGCTGGGCGCAGCGGCACTGGCTCAATAAAGATGGCGGTGCGGCGGCGGTTCTCGGCGTCGCCCCGTTGGATTCGGGTCCCCACACTGGGGGCCTGGCGGCGGGTCGCGTCTCCTGGGCTGGTGGTCGGCCCAGGGTCTATGGGACCCTCCCACAAATCGTCGAGGTCGCTTATGTCGCCAAAAAGCTCTTCTAGTTTAGCGCGTCGATCCATGTTAACAGGCTAGCTATTCTAGAACAACTGAAAAGTCTTCCGCGTCGCGAGCTTATATACCGGTAGCGGACGTACCTGTCTTTTTCTTTTAGCGCGGTTTTCCGACTCAGGAATGCGGACGTCATTTTCCCGGAAACGCTTCGGGCGGTGTTTACGCGCTCGTTTGTTGACACGGGCCGGGAGTCTCCGGCGCGCTCTTTAGATCTTGCACGTGTATGTGTCTATGCCATCGTCCCCGGGTGTCGCGCAAGTCGACTACCTCCTTACCTCTAGAGGGCCGGTATAGCGGGGGGCTAACTTGGCGTTAAAGCCTGTAGCCTTCTTTGAGAGCGGGTACTCTTTCTTCCAAACTAGGTCTCCGACGCGGGGTCGCCAACCCCGTCGTCTCAGGTTGTAGTGGGCTTCTTGCCGTTGGAAGGCTCGGGCCAGGTTGACCCGTACCACCTCGAAGGCTTCCTCCAGCCGGCGTCGGGTCTGGTGAGGGGCCGCGTTTGCTGCGTGGCGGCGGTCCTCCGGGTGTGGGAGGGCGAGCTCCCGTCCATGGTTGAGGTACGCTGGAGTGTACCCGGTGGCCTCGTGTCGGGCGGTGTTGTACGCGAACTGCAGTGGTGCGAGGCGTTCGTCCCAATGCCGGTGGTTCTTCCCAACATACTGCGCGACCATGGTCTTTAATGTCCGGTTGGTGCGCTCGACCGGATTGCAGTGGGGCGCTCTCACGGGGGTAGTTCGGTGCTCGATCCGGAATGCCCGCAAGACTCCCTCGAGCTGGTCCGATTTCAACTGCGTCCCGTTGTCGGAAATGATCTGGTCGGGGCACCTGTGCTGGTATATGATCCGGTCGAGGATTGCCTTAGTAACGGCGGGAGCGGTAGCTCGGCGTAGGGGCTTAAGTTCGACCCACTTCGAGAATCGGTCCTGCATAACGAACAGCCAGGCGTGGCCCTGGGTGGATCGTGGCAAAGGGCCGACGAGATCCAGGGTCACCTGCTGCCAGGGCTGGGTGACGGGCGCCGTGTGGAGGTTCCCGGCTGGCTTGACGTTGGGTGCCTTGTGCGCCAGGCAGGTCGGGCACTGGCGGACATACCGGGTGATGTCCTGGAACATCCCCGGCCAATAGAACAGTCTGGTCATGCGAGCGATAGTCTTGGCGACCCCGAAGTGGCCCGCCGTGGGGTCTTCGTGGTGCCTTCGCAAAATCTGGGCCCGTTTCTCCTTTGGGATGCAGCGTTTCCACTGGTCCGCCGGGTCGACCTCCCGGAAGTCCACGTCGTGTAAGATGTGGCGAAAGAACTGGCCGTCCTGGATGCGGTAGTCGGGAAACTTGGTGGGGCGTTGTTTCACGCCGTTCAGGATCCGCCGGTACCACTGGCATTTTGGGGCGGCCTGTGCCCCGCACACCTCTGGTTGGCGTGAGAGCGCGTCGGCGACCTTATTTAGGCTGCCCTTCCGATATCGCACGTCGAAGTCGTACTGCTGCAATTCGAACAGCCACCGGCCCAGCCGGCCGGTGGGTTCTTCCAGGCGTTGCAGCCACCGGAGGGACTGATGGTTGGTTACCACCGTGAAGGAGTACCCCTCGAGGTACCCTCGCATTTTCCGGATGCCCCATACGATCGCGAGGCATTCGAGTTCCGTGGCGCTGTAATTCCTTTCTGCGCCGTTAAGCGTGCGGCTGGCATATGCCACTACCCGCTCCCCGTCTTCCTGGTGCTGGGTTAGCACGGCTCCGAGCCCGTGCACGCTGGCGTCCGTTTGGAGTATGAACCGGCGATCGAAGTCCGGGCAGGCCAGTACGGGGGCGGAGGTCAACGCCTCCTTCAGGCGCTCGAAGGCGCTTTCTTCATCCGGACCCCACGTCCACTTTACCCCCTTTTTGGTCAGGCGAGTAAGCGGGGCCGCCACTGTCGAGTGCCACGAAACGCCGATACCAGGAGGCTATGCCCAGGAATTGTCGTACCTTGCGTACGGTTGTCGGTGCTGGCCATCGTGCCATTGCGCTCACCTTATCGGGGTCGGTCCGAAGGCCGTAACGGTCCACAACGTGGCCCAAATACCGGAGTTAATCTCGGCAAAAGTGACACTTCTCCGGGTTCAAGCGGAGCCTAGCCTCTCGGAGGCGTCGGAACACTTCGCCCAGTAATCGGAGGTGCTCCTCAAAGGTGCGGCTGACCACGATGATGTCGTCCAAGTATACGAGGACGTGCGGTGCTAGGTCCGGACCCAGTATTTCGTCGAGTAGCCTCTGAAAGGTAGCCGGTGCGGAGTGAAGGCCAAACGGCATTATCCGAAATTGCATGAGGCCCTTTCCTGGAACCGTAAATGCGGTGACGGGCCGACTATCGGGCGTCAGTGGTATCTGCCAGTACCCGTTCTTTAGGTCCAAGGTGGACAGATAACGCGCCTTCCGGAGCTTATCCAAGGTGGCCATGACTTGCGGCAGAGGGTACGCGTCCTTCTCTGTGACTCCGTTCACTTGCCGGAAGTTAATACAGAATCGGTACGTCCCATCTTTCTTGCGGACCAGCACAATAGGTGAACTCCATGCTCCGTGGGCAGACTCAATTATGCCTTCTTGTTCCATCTTCTCCACCTCCCGGTCGATAACTGCCTGCATGGCCGGGTTCCTGGGTCGGTATCGCTGCTTAATGGGTTGGTCGGTCTTGACCCGGATACGGTGCGATATTCGGTCGGTCGGGCCGCGGATGCCCTCGAATAGCGCGAGTTCCTTGGCTAGGAACTCCTGGAGGCGACGCTCCTCGTCGGGGGTCCGAGAGGCCAGTCCCTGGGCTACGGCTCCGCATTCGGAGGTTTGTATAGCTTTGTGCGGTGCGGCGGCTCGTAACACGATCCCCGTCCGGGCCCACAGGTCGACGCCGATGAGCACGGCGCCCTGTAGTGAAGGCATGATTAGGAAGTCGTGCCTGAGCACCTTCCGGCCAATCTTCACCGGGAGCGTCATGGTCCCATGTATCGTGGTTGAACCTCCGTCAGCCAGGTGGACGGAGCTTGTCCCCTGTCGGATCGGGAATCCGAGGTTCTCCGCGTAGCGGGCGGTATCCGTATTGATGAAGGACACCTCGGAGCCGGTGTCAACCAACGCTTGCATAGCGCGGTGCCGTATGCGAACGGAGATGTGCGGCCGCGGTTGGTAGGTTACTCGGACGGTGGCGGGGTCCGGGTGGCGGCGGCTTCGCCCCCGGCCCGTGCGGCGTTTCCCGGTGTCGGGTGGCAATCGCGGGTGAGGACACCGTCCTTGCCGCATCGTGAGCAGAACTTCTTGGCTGGTCGTTTACAGTCTAGCCGAGTGTGTCCGCGTTGTTTACATCGCCAGCAGCATTCCGCCCGGTTGTACGTCGTACTGGCGACGGCCGGAGTCGCGGCCGGAGCTTTTCGCTCTGCCTTCCGTTCGCGGTTTTGCTTTTTAATCGCTTCATATTCCGCGGCACGTGTGTGCAGATCTCCCAGGCTGGTAACATCATCCAGGCGGATGTAGTATTTATACTCGGGGCTCATATTGTCGTATAGCCGTTCGAGTTGGTCGCCCGCTGAAAATCCGCCGGCTCGTCGCATGCTCGTAAGGAGCGCTGTTGCGTACTGGTGAAAGGGCTCCTCAGGTTTCTGAAACCGCCCCTGGATCTCTCGCGACAACTGGGCGCGGTACCGCCGGGGCAAGAACTGGTTGCGGAAGTCTCTTTGGAAATCTTCCCAGGAATCCCACACCGCTCGGCTATTCCGGTACCAGAGGAGTGTATCCCCTCGTAGTAGCTCCGGCAACCCCAACAGAAGCTGGTCTCCGGAGTATCCGTATCCTTGGCGCAATTCCTCTACTCGTTCTAAGAACGCGAGTGGGTCTTTTCCGTCGAAGTGGCATCCCCACTTCCGGATCTGATTCATGACCTTGGCCGGTTCGGGCGTGACGGAGTCGGTGCTCCGATTTTCGTCGTCCATCGTATTTTTCCGGTCGTCTTCCCCTGCGGGGTATTTGTACTCCAGATTAGTGCTCACAAAATCACGGAGTCTGGCTCGGAGGGCGTCGAGTGTGCCGCTAGGGTCGATCCCTAGCTTCCCTAACTCGGCCGCTAACTCGGCCTTCGACAGTCGATTGATCCAGCTCGTCATGGGCTAGGTGGAGAGAACGAACCAGTGTCTCACGGATCAGGTCCCTGTTCGGGCGCCATGTAACGATCGCGTTTTCTCGCTCGGAATTCGCTCGCCAGGCCAGGGTGAGAAAACGTGGAGACACTGGTTGTTTCACCAAATATTCTTTATTCTTATTAGCTATTTAATACAGAAAGTATGGCGGGCGTACGTGTAGGTGCGTGTGTGTGTGTTGCTCCGCTGAGCCGCTGTGTACGTGTAGGGGGCCGGTGCAGGGTCAGATTTCCGGACAAGTACGGAGGCACGCGGTTGCCTTGAGTAGACGGGTTCACAACGGATTCACGAATAAGTACGGAGGCCCGGTGGCCTTACAGATTCGCGGACGGAGGCGCGGCTTATATCTATCAGGTGGGACGGTCAGGAGCTCAGTCGGGGGCTCCCGACTGAGCGGCCCGTACACCGGGGGCACCCGGCTTGAAGACGGGGGCACCCGTCTTCCGTACGGCGGAAAGGGTCGGGGGCGCCCGACCCAGAGGCAGAAAAGGGCAGGTAATACCAACCGGGGGCACCCAGCTGGGGAGGCCCGTACCCTGGGGGCACCCAGGTGAGAACGGGGGCACCCGTTCCCTGTACGGAGGACGAGGTTGGGGGCACCCAACCTAGAGAAGCGGTCTCGAAGAGCGGTCTTGATAGGAGCAGGAGCCGGACAGGACTGGTGACTCGAGTCGGCTCGAGTCCCCTATTTATACCCCGAATGAAGGCGGTGGGGGCTGCCCCACCGCTCGGGCTCAGGAGTGCCCGCTGAATAGGCGCTAGGTAGCCGTCAGGGCCGTATCGCTAGTGACGAATACGCGTATCGTCACACATTGTTTCTGCCGAGGGCATTACTCTAAGCGATAGACACGTAGAAGCAGTGCGTAACTTTTCCCAACCCCGTAAGGTAGTCGAGGTTCAGCGATTCCTAGGGTTGACTAATTATTTTAAACGGTTCATAAAGGACTACGCCAAAAAGGCCAGACCACTTCATAACTTGCTCAGAAGCAATGTGGAATTTTGCTTTGATAATGACTGTCGCAATGCATTTGAAATTTTAAAGTCAGATTTAACCTCATACCCTCTTTTGAGTCTTTATAATCCGTGCCACGAGACGGAGCTCCACACTGACGCCAGTGCCACTGCTCTAGCAGCAATATTGTTGCAAAAGCAGCAATCTGGGTTGTGTTCTCCTGTAGCTTATTATAGCCAGGTCACAAACAAAGCGAAGGTAAACTATCATAGTTTTGAGCTCGAGATGTTAGCTGTGGTAAAAGCTGTGGAGAGATTCCACATATACCTATACGGAATAAATTTTACAATCATTACAGATTGTCACGCGTTGGTATATGCTGTTAACAAAGCACACCTCAACCCTCGGATAGCTCGCTGGACGCTACGGCTCCAAAACTATGAATTTAAAGTTATTCATCGCGCCGGTAGTAAGATGGCGCATGTCGATGCGCTTAGTTGTATAGTTGCGTTAATGGGAGCAATACCGTTAGAACGGGAGCTAGAGATCCGTCAGCTCCGAGATTCGCGTTTAGAAACAATCGCGAAGGAATTAGAATTTAAGGATGACGATAAGTTCGAGCTCATTGATGGGCTAGTGTTTAAAAAGGATCCGGATAAACCTAAGTTTGTGATCCCCGAAGCGATGATTGGTCAGATTATTCGTATGTATCACGATGACATGGGTCATGTGGGGACAGAGAAAACTATACAGGGTATTTGTACTAACTACTGGTATCCCTCGTTACGGTTTGCTTGATGGCGAATCACGGTGTTAACTCGAGAGAAGGTGAATTGCAGTTAACAGATAGTCCGACTGTTCCTTTTCATGTCGTTCATACGGATCATTTCGGTCCTATTTTGGAGTCTAAGGGTAAATTCAAACATATATTGTTAATTGTCGATTCCTTTATGAGATTTACGTGGTTATACGCCGTGAAAACAACCACGTCTAAAGAAACTATTAAGCATTTTACGGAACTATTTGGAACTTTTGGTAACCCATCTATATTGGTATCAGATAGGGGCACTGCGTTTACTTCTCAGGAGTTCACCGAGTTCCTTTCCAATAGAAATATTAAACACCGACAGGTAGCGGTGGCAGCTCCATGGGTCAACGGCATGGTTGAGCGAGTGAATAGGTTTTTAAAATCTACTTTAAAAAAGTTAGTGGATGAAAAACATTCATGGGTATCTGTGTTGAGTACTGTTCAATATATTATAAACAACACCTTTTACTCCTCGATCAAGTCGACTCCCGCAAAACTGTTATTAGGATTCGAACAAAGGAATCATGCGAATGCTCTTCTAGTACAAACGTTACAATCAATCGTTAACGATGAATTGTGTGTAAACAAGGAACGAGAGACTTGCTGAGACATAGCGATTGAAGCTACCGAGAAATTAAAAGCCTACAATAAAATGTATAATACTACGACAAGAAGCATTCAAAGCTTTCTAAATGCAATCCGGGAGACCTTGTTCTCATTAGGGATGCGTCTTCCAAACCAGGAGAAAGCAGAAAACTTAAACCAGTTTATAAGGGTCCATATCAGATAGATAAGGTGCTGGACAAAAATCGTTTTGTCGTTAAGAATATCCCTGGCTATAATGTGACCGCCCGTCCGTATAACTCGATTCTTTCACCGGATCGCATTAAGCCATGGATAAAGCCTATAGTCGAGTTGGAAGATAAGTAGAAATATTAATAATCCTATCAATAACCCTATTTCTATGTGTTTTTAAATAATATATATTGTATTCTATTCCAAAGAAATTCTGATAAACACGATGTTATTTTAAGCGTATTATAACCATTGCGAGATTACTTTTAAGCATATTACTGTATTGGGTTAAGCGTATCATTCATTGTAAAAGTATTTTTATTTCCATTTAAGAAAATCCGTCTTGCGGAAAAATGTAATTATTTTGTTTGTTAAATCAATTAATAGTTAAGTTCGAGATTATAAGACATTCGGGACGAGTGCAGTTTTCAGGCTGGCCGAGCTGTAAGGTGCGAATAATAAAGAGTGCCGATTGTGATCTCAGCGGTATGCGGTCACGTGAAAACGGGGCTTGAGAGTCGACGCTGAAGGAGCGCGAGAGGGCGCGGCAGTCAGAGAGAGAAAGAGAGAGAGAGAGAGAGAGAGAGAGAGAGAGAGAGAGAGAGAGAGAGAGAGAGAGAGAGAGAGAGAGAGAGAGAGAGAGAGCGTTGCGTAATGGCGAGCGTTGAGAAGAGACGATAGCGCGTTGCAGAAGTGTGAGTCCCGGTTGTCGAAGCGTACTACGAAGTACAGGATTGTGATCGACTGTCGTAGTTGTGAGTGCGGTCGCGCCTAGAATAAGGTGCATACGTTTGTCGCGAATACGGAATAAATCAGTCATCATCTTATTTCCTTAGTACTTATTCCTTCTCGTCTTCAGTCATTCTTCCGGTAATTGCACAACGCCATCCTGTCTATCCTACCTAAAATCCTGACAATATATCCCGTAAAAGTTCTGGGATTTTATGACCTTTCGACTCAAGGCTAGACTTTACATTATAATGTTATGCTTTCTTTGCCCTTTAGCTTTGCTTGGGCATAATAAATTAATCAATCAATCAATCAATCTCTCTTTCTCTCTCTCTCTCTCTCTCTCTCTCTCTCTCTCTCTCTCTCTCTCTCTCTCTCTCTCTCTCTCTCTCTCTCTCTCTCTCTCTCTCTCTCTCTCTCTCTCTCTCTTTCGCGTAAGTATTGGTTGTGTCACGTTGTGTTCTTCCTCCGTATTCATTCAACTGCATTTCTGTCGTAAGCTGCCTTCGGGCTGTTTTGTTCTAGGCTTGAGCGTGTTTTTGCTGCTCGTTAAGACTGACATTAAGTCTTTCTTTCCGTGCAACCTGATAGCCCGATATTTCCGTGGAAAAATTACACTATTTCTAACCTCAAACTGGCTGAACTCGGGTCTGGCAAGGATCTGCTTTACTGCGCATGCTCCTGGTTTCTGCTTCTCTGGTCTTTTCTTTGCGCCTCGCTATCTCCGTGCCTGACACCTGTGCATGTTGACATCTGTGGCGATCTAGACCATCTGGACGTACTGATTTGTGCACGATCTAACTCGGCAATCGATAGTGAGTGCTGTATAACTCAGCTGTCAACTATGCCTCTCACACCTATGGATACGCATAGTTCTGCGGATCACCGGGGCTCTGCCCGCGGGGTGCGGTGGGTGTCGCCTCTCCTGGTGTTCAATCGCAGTCTACCGAGGTGTTGCTTCAATAGATTTTGACGAGGATCGAGGAATCGGACAGGAGATTTGCTGCCAGGCTGGACAAATTAGACAAAAACTATACTGCCGTATTCGAGATGTTCACATCTTTTATCAATCTTCTCAGGAGGCACTAAATGCGGATTTTGCGCGTAAACTGAATCGAATGCCAGATGCTTTAAAAATCGTCAAGAGTTTTAGTGAAAGAATTGCGGTGCTGGAGGCTCGAAGCGTACGGCTGCTGAGCCCTCAACCGGTTGATCGCGAGTCGTCTGCCGTATCGCGGGTCTCTGGAACGTCTGACATTATTATCTCAGGTATTCCAAGTTCTTTTACTCAAACGTCCGGTGAAGTGGCTAAGAGCGTTTTTAAGGCGCTCGGTACCCCTCAGCTGGTCTCTGACGTTCTTGATACCCGTGATGTGGTGATGCGTAATGCGCCAGTGACGAGCGATGAAGCGTCAGGTTCCGTCTCGGCTACTGATCTTCGAGTTGACGCAACTAGTCGCAAAAATTCAGTGATTGTGGCACTCAAGTCGCGTAAGATTTGGAATTATATTCTTAAAGTAATGCGTGGCAGACGCCGGCTAACGGTAGACGATGTTTTCTCAAAGAATTTTTCGGGCAAAACATTTTTGTAAACGAGCTACTTCCGACCGATACTTACAAGCTGTTACGTCGAACTAGAATCAAGGCAAAACAGTCTTCATTTAAGCATGTGTGGAGCAGGAACGGTCAGATCTTTGTCCGCAGGAATCATGGTCAGCCTCCTATACCGATAACTTCGGAGGCTGATTTGACTGAGCTCCTGTGACCTATTACTCACAGATTTCCGATGATCTCGTTATTCTTGACATTCGTGACGGCACATGCGAGCCTTTCTTTTCACCACTATACGAAACATCAAGTTAATGATTATAATACTACGATAAGCTTTTTCACTTAATGTTTAACTTGGTAACCGCCTCAGGCTTAAGAAAGTTCTACACAGTTCCAGTTCATGTGGTTACATTATTCGTGTTCTTTTGTTCGAGAGAGTACAACGACGGAATTTTCGTCGATACATGATTCTTCAACAGTACTTCAGTTAATTTATACTTGTCCAATAAAATCTGGGTATGTGATGTAACATAATCATAATGAATATGTATGTTTAAGCACGTTTCATTCAACTTATTTAGTTTTATAGCATGTAAAGAAGCATTAATTAGAAATGGAAATAATATTATTATTCTTTCGCGATATCAAACGTTATTATTTTAATTATTTCCATTTTTACTTGCTGCTTTATTGGTAGCTATCACACTGCGTCTTGTATCTTTCTTAGTTTCTAACTCATATCAACTTCTGTCTTTTATATTTTGCTGTTGTTTACATCACGTGTATCATCCTATTATTCATTACTTGCCTAAAGTCTTGACTATGGCATAATAAATATCAATCAATCTCTCTCTCTCTCTCTCTCTCTCTCTCTCTCTCTCTCTCTCTCTCTCTCTCTCTCTCTCTCTCTCCTCTCTCTCTCTCTCTCTCTCTCTCTCTCTCTCTCTCTCTCTCTCTCTCTCTCTCTCTCTCTCCTCTCTCTCTCTCTCTCTCTCTCTCTCTCTCTCTCTCTCTCTCTCTCTCTCTCTCTCTCTCTCTCTCTCTCTCTCTCTCTCTCTCTCTCTCTCTCTCTCTCTCTCTCTCTCTCTCTCTCTCTCTCTCTCTCTCTCTCTCTCTCTCTCTCTCTCTCTCTCTCTCTCTCTCTTCTCTCTCTCTCTCTCTCTCTCTCTCTCTCTCTCTCTCGTCGCACTTTGGTTCGTCGCTGCTACAAGAGATTTAACGAGGAAGCGTTCGTTCTGACTCTTACTTCTAAGCTCTCTACATCTTTCCCGTCTGATTTTGGTCCGACAAGCTCGAGCGAATCTGACATTGATAACATCCTGAGCACTATTACTAACGATTTTACTGCTAGTCTTGATCTACATGCTCCTGTTCATTCTTTTCGTGTGTCTCGCCCGTCAGCGCCTTGGCTTACTGACGACCTTTCAAACCGCATTCGGCATCGCAACGGTCTCTTCAATGCTGCGCGCAAATCTGGCAACATCCTCGACTTTCACATTTACAGGCTTTACAGAAATCGTCTCACGCTCGATTTAAGGGGAGCCAGAGAGAAGTTCTATATGAATAGATTGAGCACAACCTCTGATCCGTCCAAGATTTGGCGTGAACTTGCCAACCTTGGTTTAGTTGAATCGCCTCTTTCCTCACCTCTTGTCTTTTTTTCACGCGATCTCTTGAATGCCCATTATTCCTCTGTCTCAAATTGTTATCCTTCCTGTTCGCAATCTCAATTCTCCAATATCATCTTATCCACAATGCCTAATGAACCACATTTTAGTTTCACTGAAATATCCAACGACAACCTCCGCTCCTTGATGGCTTCTTCACCTTCTGTTTCCTTTCGCTCAGGTTATGATCAATTACCTCTCTTTGCTATTGCCTTGTCCTTTTCTCATATTGGTAACCTTTTGACCTCTTTTTTCAACTGCTGTCTCAATCTGGGCTACTTCCCATCTCTCTGGAAACGCGCTAGAGTGCGTCCTCTCTCTAAAGTTAGATCACCTACCTCTCCCTCCGAAACGAGACCCATTGCCAACTTGTGCGAACTTTCTAAGCTGTTCGAAAAAATCCTTCACCGCCAAATTGTTGACTTTATCAATTTGCACCATATTCTCGACGACCGTCAATCTGGTTATCGCAAGGGTTACTCTACCCAGTCTGCCCTTCTTAGACTATTTCACGATATTTTGAGTGGCGTTGACGTAGGTGAGGTATTGATCCTTGTCCTCTTTGACTTCAGCAAGGCTTTTGACACTGTCTCTCATCCTTTGCTTCTGTCTAAACTGAGGAAACTCGGGTTTTCTGATCTTGCCCTTAAATTAATTTTTTCATACCTCACTGGTCGCTCTCAGGCGGTCGTTGATCTGGCTGGTGAATTCTCCGATTGGCTATCCATCACCTCTGGTGTGCCTCAGGGATCGGTATTAGGACCGCTCCTCTTTTCCCTCTTCATCAATGACATCGGTGCGTCTCTTAGATTTACCCAACGCTTGATTTTCGCTGACGACACTCAGATTTACCGTAGGTGTCTCTTTGGTCAGTTAAACGTTGCTTTGCAGTTGGTGGCCCATGATGTCGGAGTCATCTCCGAATATGCAACCACAAATGGATTGTCTCTCAACCTCAAGAAATCTAAAGTATTAATATTCGGTAGCAAGCGTTACGTGGACCAAATAGATCTTCACGATTTACCTCTCATCTCTGTTAGTGGTACCTCAATTCCGTTTGTCTCTCAGGCACGAAATCTAGGTGTCATTATGAGCTCCGACCTATCTTGGAACAGCCACGTTGCTCATATATCTAAGCGAGTACACTTCACGTTGCACAAGCTTAAGTTCCATAAGAACTCCTTATCATTGCAATTGCGTGTAAAACTCGTGTCTGCATTGATTTGGCCTCTGCTTGACTATTGCTATCTTGTTTACAACGATGTTACTGATGAGCTTAACATAAAACTGCAGAGACTTATTAACTGCACGATTCGGTTTATCTTTAATTTGCGTCGAGACGAACACATCACTCCTTACCGCCACCAATTAGGGTGGCTGTCTGTTAGAAATCGACGTCTCTTTTTCCTTGGCATTGAAATGTTTAAGATATATCATGGTATGTCTCCTAGCTACCTCTCTGAGATCTTTGTCAGAGCTGATCTCTCGATTAGACGATCGTCTCGACTCGCACTGCCTAGTACTTTCCAAATTCCCATTCACAGAACCGAAACTTACCACCAGTCCTTTCACCTAGCTGGTATTTACTTATGGAATTCGCTTCCTTCCGAGGTTGTGTCGTCTTCGTCTCTAAATGAATTTAAGCAGAAGCTCAATGGCTATTTATTTGCACTTGAGCTCGGTTCTGGTTGAGGTTCTACCCTGGGGCCATCTAACATCTGCGTATGATGTGGCGTTAGTGCGTGACAAGGAGAAGTACATTTAGTCTGCCGAGTCACTGTACTTAAATCGTTGCTACGTATCAATGTTACTTTTCTGCGATTGTTGAGTGTGAGCATGACTGAATTCCGTTGATTTTTATTTTTTCTGCATATTTCAGTTATTAATACTGTCAACGAAATTTAGTTCTGAAGCATTTGCTGAAGTGGAAGTAATTACTAATTATTATTACTCTTTGCAATATTGTCATTATTATCTTATTGTTTCCGCTTTTGCTCACTGCTTTATTATAATTGTCTTATCTGTTCTGTAATTTTCTAGTTTTTACTTATTTGAATTTTTCTTTTTGTTTTTTGTTTTTTATTTTATTCTTGTTTACTTCATGTATATCTTTGTATTTTTCATCATTTGCCTAAAGTCTTGACTATGGCATAATAAACAAACTCAAACTCAAACTCTCTCTCTCTCTCTCTCTCTCTCTCTCTCTCTCTCTCTCTCTCTCTCTCGCGCGCGCGCGCGCGCGCGTTATACACAATGGTCCTGGGTTTGTTATTATCTTAATTAATTCGCTATCTTTTGATAAGCAATGAATAGGGGAGGACCGGGGCTATTCGTGACACATTTTTGTTTCGAATTTTTTTCTCGCTTCGTATAAATGTTAAAGAATTTTTTATTAGTGCGATGTAATCGTCCATCCTTCTAGTTTAAAAGAAAAAAAAATAGGTTTATCTCTCACGAGTCTCGAAATATATGAAGAAATGTATCACTGTGTCATGTGTCACGAATTGCCCCAGGGCCGGGGTAATTCGTGACATCATCTCTGATTGAACAAACTATATGGATTTCTTTCGTTTTTGTAATTTTTATCTACTTTATATTTTTAAAAATCCTTTATTTGTTAGAGTTTACATATTATATGCTGACCTATAAAAAATTATAAGGAAAAAAGTATGTAAGCGGCAGATTGTAACGGTGAATCAATGTGGTGATATAGGGATACGGTGATTTGAGAAGTGACGTAGGTTGGCACTAGCAGAAAGGCGCTAGTAGCGATTGAAGGAGGAACATGATTTGCGAATATCGAAGTAGGAGAGTCGTGATGTAGCCAGCGTATAGAGATAAGTCGTATTGTAGTAAGCCTATGAGAATGGCACATGTAATTTATTGAGGTGACGTACATTATTGAAGTTATGTGTAGAGACTGAGTATTGATTGAGTATTGTATATTGAAGTATTGAGACTGAGTATTTGTGCGTATATATTGAGACTGAGACGTTATTGAAGTATTTGTATAGATATATATTGAGACTGAGTAGTTAGTGAAGATGCGTATCGGCGAATATCACCGGAGACACTGTAATTGACATTTGAATATATATATATATATTGCTATCCTGACAATAAAGCTGTTTATATCAGAAACCTTACAAGTAGGTAACATTCAATTACGGGGAACTTTTCGAGAGCGTCCACGGCCCCTGCGAACTGGTTCTGTCTTTGAATGCCTATTCGTGGTGTTTTTGGAAGCGTTTTTTGTTGCTTTGCCTTTTTTTTCTTCTATCAATGAAGCAATTTCTGCGAGGTCAGTCAAAATTGCTGCCCCGGTTGCTCGTGTCACGAAATGCCCCGATGTGATTTTCCCTCATTCATGATCCATCACTTACAAGAAATTAAGAATAGCATAAAATCGACTTATGCATTATGCTTAGTGAAGTCGAGTGACTAAATACAACTTACCGTTTCGGATCTCTTATTATTATATTCGGCGAGAAAACAATTTTTCGGGATTTGGAAAATTTTACTTTCAGCACTTGAAGTCAGACTTTCTGTCACTGCGAGAGAAAAATAGTTGACACGCAAATGCCACTCCGTTGGTACCTAGAGGACACTAAAACACATCTATGATCGATATTACAGGTTTCTAGCAGCAAGCATTTTAAAGTTAGGGCCGCGACAAAATTTCAGCAGTGTCACGAATAGCCCCGGTCTCCCTTACACTTTTTTATTTTTGAGACATTATATGTTTTTAAGATATCTTGGCACTAGCTTCTACATCAATTAATTGTTATTAATTTACTATTTTATATTTTAGGAAGTCGCAATTGATATAGAATATATTTATCTAAGCGCAGATAGTAAGAGATTAGTAAAGAAATATTATCTGATTAACAAAGAAATAAAGGTTACCGCCCGAGGCGAAAACCTAAGTCATACAAATCATCATTAAATGCGACACATGCTCAATTTCATTGTTCTTTTCCGTTTGCGAATGCTCCCCGTCATATTCTTAATGCTCCAAGTCATAATTAGCTCATGAGTTGTGGTCAGACGTGTCATACAAGTGCTTCTTGTCATATTTTGTAGTGTTATGTCATACAAAAGCTCTTTCGCAGGAGAAACGCGAGTGCTCTAAATGCTACTTTACTTATAAATGCTCAAAGTGCTCCTCGTCGAAAGGCAAATAATAATTAAGAAATAATATTTTGCAATTTTGTATTTTGCATTTTATTTGGTTTCACAGTTAAATACAACTTAAATATTAAAATACAAATAAAATTATAAATACAAGTGTAATACACAGGTTAAATTTTAATTGTATCGATCTCTTTTGTAGATTTCATATATTTATATATTTTACATATTTTACATATTTTCTTAGGATATTTCCGAGCCATTCCGGAAAAATCTATTCTACCTTACTTAAATTTACTAA
The DNA here is from genome assembly GCA_030770255.1 of Temnothorax ravouxi. Classification (NCBI taxonomy): domain Eukaryota; kingdom Metazoa; phylum Arthropoda; class Insecta; order Hymenoptera; family Formicidae; genus Temnothorax; species Temnothorax ravouxi. Next base: position 27,921 of record JASTWP010000107.1, read on the forward strand.
CTCAGCTAAAAAAATCTGATCATTAACAGGCATATAAAAACAGACAGATATAAAACTGCTGATAGGAATAGCATAAACCCTTACACCCACTTCAAATTGGTGCATATAAAGTAATGGTATGTGATGTTCTTGTTGGTCATGAAATACATTAAAGCCGCCTACTTTTATCATTTCTTTCAATATTGCATAATATCTGCTCTCACACTCACAATTATTATCTTCACAATGACAGGTTCTCATCTTCACAAAAGAATATATAGATCCAAAAATTTTTTCATCATTTCAATGATGCAAAGCAAAAGATGATCTCGTCTGCACATCTCTTGAATAACTCTCAGCAACATACAACAATCCATCTTTAAGAAGCCTGTGAAAGATTTGAATTTTTTCATACATTACATTACTAGCTCGCAAACTATTTGAAGTTGAGAGAAACAGAGAGAGAAATTGTGTTTGTGCGGCAAACCTTGATCTTTGTAATTCGATAGGTCAGGCCGCGCGTTCTGCGTAAACCGGTTAGTGCGCGCGAGGAGCGCCGACGACGTTGCGTCCCAGGCGGCGTAGCATAGGACGATTGCGCGTGCGTGAGCAGGCAAGGTGAGGCGTGCACTGCGTGCAGCCCGGCGAGCGACTCATTCGGCTATTCGGCTCTCGTCCTTCGTCAGAGACACTCGTTTCACGAACGACGTGATACTTTTAGAATATTCGAGTCGTAGTCGCGAAAGTCTGTCGTGCCGGATATCAGTTATTATATTCGAGTCAGTTGTAAATCTTATTAAAGTTATTACGGACTATTGTGAGAACTAATAAATTAAAGTTCTGATAGAATACGCAGCAGGAAACGACGGTCGTTGTGGCAGGAATTCATTGTGGAAAGTTTCGATCCACCTTTTCGTACACGTGGCAGGAAGCCATTGTGGAACGTTCGAGAAATCCTTTCGGACACGAGACGAAATTCTATCGAGGATCCTTTGAGAGAAAGTTCAGTGGCTTTGTCCTTTCGATGTGTGATAATTAATCCTATATTCTATGTGATAAGAGCTGCCATCATCAGGTAAACTCTTTTATTCTATTCAAGTGAGGACGTTAGACGAGTCTCTAACGTTACAACAGGAATTTTCATTCCTTTTAGTAGATTAATTTTCAGCTTGCAGAAATCATGAAAGCAAGTAGACAGGAATGCTTTCTCAATTAAAGCAGAGCCAATCCCTTTGATATTCAATTAAAGTATTAATCTGAGCTCAGTATAATTTAGTATTCGTCATTCTTTGGTTGCAACCATTTAATTAAATATTCAGTTCAATATTGTATGCAATTTATTAACTCGTGAATAATAGAACGTAATACACGTGATGCGTTGTATCTTCTTGCGTAATAATCTAAATAGAGTGTACCTACGTACTATATTAAACTTAATTATCATAATCTTAACTATCCTCTTCGTTTGAGTGCGTTTCAATAATGTTCGAGAGCGCGCGTCGGTAGCGCGAGATAACGCAAGGAGAAGACGACCACAAAAAAAAACAGCAAGTCCAGGTTACACAAAATAAAGAACAGTATATTCAACACTTATTCATACACTTCTTTCAGGTGAAATGCCGTGAGCGCGCACAGATGTAAAGCGGCAAGAAGCAAGCGAGTCGCGAGTGCGAAAGCGAGCGCGGGTTGCAAGGCGCGAAGCGGTGTAACAAGCGGAAAACTAGCGGTGATCGATATACGAAACGGGTGATCTGCGAGCGAACTTGAACTCGCGGCGCAGCGGCGGTTCTTTTATCGCCTCCGAGGCGAACTCCCTTCCCGGCAATTTTCTCCGAATTTCTGGAGGGTGATTGGCCGTCGGAGGCCGACGTCACCGTGCTGACGTCACTAATTTCACGTGGCGACCCGACGGGGTCGTCACCTGTTTTTGCGTGCTTTGTGTATAACATGGATCGTTCCTTTGTTCTAGCGTTGCCGTTTGACCTTATTTGCGCGGCCGGTGAGCCGGGGCTGTGTTGTTGTTAATAATCAGCGAACTTTTCGGAATGTACGAACGATCCATGTTATAACCTGACGAAGATAATTTTATTAGAAGCACAAGTATTGATGCGCTTATTTTTTGCAAAGAGTGCTTGCGCTTACATGCACTCGAGCGCGATTTATAATAGTCGCGATCTCAAACAAATAACATTTTTTATATATGATTTTATACTCTAACCGTGCTATATTATGCGATTTATGATTAATTCATGGTGCGTTTTATTTTACTGAAGTAATGTGTCAATCAAAAAATTGAAAATCTAAATTGCAATACAGTAAACTTAATTGAAAATTTATTGCTCGTGTCGTATCAAGTGCTTGTGTCGAAATTATTACCTATGTCGTTGCTCTTGTCGTATTCATCGCTCGTGTCTGAATAATTGCTTATGTGTTAATAACTCACTTGGTAGTGATTTTCTAAACAAGTGTGGTAATTCTCAGTCAATATTCTACTTCCGAAGAATATTATGCATGAGGCCGATAACCATTATTTTTTTATTTAACTAAACGATTGATGCATTATTTCCTTGATAATTTAAATAATATCTAAATTTATAGTCTTATGTTTATTTTGATTCATGTCAATGTTATGAACGATCCTTTCTTTTATAACCGATTGATACTTTTAAGCTTGACTACGTTAAGCTACATTATATTAGTACATGTTACGTACAATTTCTTTTATGAAAGCATTGTTTCATGATACCGATTTATTTTCAAGAAAACAACAAGTATAATTTCTAGAATTCGAAAGAAAGAACAGTTCTATTATAACCAGTTTAATCTTTTTGGTATATTTGATATATTTAAGTTATTCATATTGTACTTTTCTCTTACACATGTATAATTTTGTTCACGAACACTGAGAAGGTTTTAGGGCAGTTTCCCTTCTCCTAGCAACAAATGTTGGTGTTCTGGATATAGTTCTGCCTGATATAAAATTTCTGAATTCAATAAATTACGTAACACAATTTCTTTCTCTCAATAAACAGATTCCTTTGTTTGTTCCTTCCTCAACAAATTCTCGCGATCAGGATCGTGCGCGAGCTTGTGCAAACACAAACCGTGGACTATAAGTTCTTGACCATTAATATGATCTACGTAAGAACCTACGACTAGACAATGATCACCAATTCTGTCACATATTTTTAAGCTCTTTCTTCTCTTACGGAAGCAGAAATCTTTAACTATGCCTTCTGGTAAAGACTGTAATTTCCTTGATGCGCACAAATATTGCCAGTGAAATTTAGTAACCTGAATGTCAACATATCTTGTACCATGAATACTTTTCAAAATTTTACCATTTAAATCCTCAAGGAGGAAACATGCATATGCCCACAATGGCCCTAGTTCACATACACAATCTGCCAAATGAAGAAGCAAATGCACATTGATTGTACAGAATTCAATACTATACAGCTCCTCAAAATCTCGTACAAATTGCTTAAGAAGATTTTTTGCTGTGTCAATCATTTCATCAGATATACTTGAGGCATTTAAATAAGACAACGCTGTCACAAGTTTCAAATGTTCAAAATATTCTATTCGCAAAAACTGCTTGAGAATAGGAACTAAATAATAAAAAAACCATGTTTTCAATTCCGAAGCTTTCCAAAATGCCGTCTCTTCAAGACTTCTAATTATTCGGTGTACAAATTTTGGGGGGTGCAAACTAAGCAGTAACTCGTCAACTACTGGCAAGAGTGGCCGAAGAGAAAATGGACGTCCACTATATTTGGAATCAAAGTCTGCAAAGTCAAAAGTTTTTTTACTATGCCAGACAAAATGTGCATTAGATCAATACCCATGCCTCTTATAAAATTTGGCATAATAAGTCTTAAAGCAGTTTGACCTTTCACACCAAAAACAGCTTCACCTGTTCTGAGAGCCTCCCTTGCATGCCTATTCATATTTTCAATGGTTCTCTTATTAAAGTGCTCTGCATATCTATAACAAAATTTGCGTGACCCATCAGGAAAACGTATGGTTTCCCCAGTGAACTCGCACGCCGGGCATCCATGTTCTCCATTATAAGATTTTATTTTAATAAATGTGGATTTAGCTGGCAAATCGCACGTACCTAACAATAACTTTCCTCTAACATACACTGGTTCTCCCCTCTGAGGGATCTGTACATTAAAACCAGTATGAATTACGAAAATCCTCAACATAGGGGCGAATAAAACAATTGGGGTCTGATTTATTAGATCCAAACCATAGACCAGCTAAAACAACATTCTCGCGTTTGTACCTTACTTTATATTGAAGTTCATTTATAACAATATAAAAAGGCCAAATACTGAATTTCTTGGAATTGAATACAAGTACACCATCACTATTCCATAGAAAAGAAATATTAGATGGATTAGAGAGGAAGCCACTTTTAACTTCCTCTTGATAAAGTTGCCCATCATATATGTCTTCTATATTATCAATCGACATTTTGTCTCTTGTAAATCTATGTTGTAGGCTCTCATATTTACCTGGCCGCCCTAAAATCTTCCTTAACTGTGCTATAATGTTTAATTTTATGAAATAAGACACTGTGTTATTTTCCTGACACTCTGGACATACATCATTATTTTGATCTAAGATTGACATGCAATTTGAACAGTAATAAATTATTATCAAAGGAGCATTTGAAAATGAGAAATACTGACGAAAACGGTACAAACTAAATTTCCTCAATCCTTGAGCAATACAATACGAATGTAGCACATACAATAAGTCAGCAACACATGACCCCCTGTTAAGTAATGATTTAAAATCAGTGACAGAATCAAAGCCATACTTTCAGCAACAGTTATTGGTGCACCATTGTAGAGAGGGCGATTGTCATCATTTTCGTCATCATCGTAATTTCGAATGTCGTCATCATCGCCATCATTGGATATGTCATCCTGCAAATCTTCAAGTGGATCGTACAGAGGTGGATTGTTATCAGCTTCATTTCCTTCATTTTGGTCTGAACTGTCGGAACCATCACTCTCACATCGCTCATTTCACTATTAATATCTTCGTGTACAGCATACTCATTTCTCTGATCTACATTATTTTCTTCATGTCCATCCTGAGAATCATCATTTTCAGAGGATGACTCTTTTTTTAAAAAAATAAATAAAAATTGTGATAATACAGTGGATCTTCATATAACATGAAGGATATATTTCTATGCTATTCCTACACTGTGCAATGTGGTGTAAACCAAAGTATGTAATCCGATGGAGTATAATCGAAGTAAAATTTACCACACAGCCAGTAACATAATTTATTTAAAATACCTTCAGTTATGTTAGCTTCTGCTGTTCTTGGAATCTGCACTTCCCCTTCATTATCTTCATGATTTTGGAAGGTTGAGTGTTCTTCAACTTCAGCGCGCAGACGTTTCCGCAGATTATACATTGAGGTTTTACCCAGCTCGAGGCTCGACTTCGGCATCTTCAAGAGTGCTCTAAAAGTCACACTTATTTTCTCAAAGTCGTTATCAAATATAATCGGTATAAAACACAAAACTTACCTATTAAAAAATGATTAACTTTATGAATGGCAACTGGCTGGACAGACCTCTCCTTAGTCTATTGCTTTTCACAATTTAAATGAGTGATTACTAATTTTTCACTTTTTATTACTTGATCACTTATTATGACGTGTCATCGCATCCTGTGTGCAGGCGCAGCCTCATACGGCACAACCAAAAGTCGTACACACGTGGTACTAATGGTGTTGAACACCGCACCATATTGCACTCGCGTCTGATTTCTCGTATCACTGCATTTGTTTACTAAAAAATTATGCCTGTGTTCGTGGTAAACAAAGTTCGTTCGTGGTAATCAGTATCAGCGCTAAAATGAGTACAAAATCAAGAAATAATGAGACCATAGGTACTCACTGTTTGGTTTTTTGGTTGCCTAAACATAGTGGAGAGGAAGGGACCTCTTCTGTGGTAAAAACTGACGTGATTCCACGTACTAAAAGAAAGGTAGGATGTGTAACAAAGTTATGGTGAAACAACGAAAAAGACGAGAAGAAGAAATCCTATCCTGTAAAAATTTTGCATTTTGGTAAGTGATTTGTTGAGAAGTAAAGTATTATATATTTTATTTTATTTGTGTTATGTTATATAAATTACGAGGCGGTCTCGCTCCGCGCGTACTTACCCAGGTAAGAGAATAATTAACGTCTAAAAACGTTAATGACGCAATTGACATCTAGAGACGTCATTGACGTTATTAAAACGTCATTTGACGTTATTCTCCTACCTGGGTAGAGCGAGACACTACCGTGTCCCTTGATTATATTATATTATATTATTATTATTTTTACTAATGGGCATTACTGTGCTTTGTTGGCTCGTTTGCAGGTGATGAGCGAGATTTAAGAACAATAGATGATATAGATGTGGACGCTTTTTCCGGATCATTAATTGATCGGTCCCAGAAAGTTTTTCCAGGTCAAATTTTGGCAAAGAAGAAAGAAACTCAGCAATCAACAACTGAAAAGTTAAAGATCAAAGAAAGCGTCCAAAAGAAACGAGAATCTGACTTAATTTTCGAAAACTCGATTTTTGGAGAGCACGATACTTCAGGAGTGATCCCTGTGCAAAATATGAAAGCCAAAAAGCTGTATACTGAGAATTCAGCTAAGGCTAAAAGTTCAGCGAACGGCAAGCCTGCAATAACGACGTCTGCAGAGACATCTCCTGAAATTACAAACACTTTATCATCGAGCAGAGTGTCAAGAAATCAACCATCGCTGGATGAAAATTTGTCTGCCTTGATGCGCAATTTAAAAAATATAATTTACTTATACGGTATGAAACGTTAACTTTTTAATCCCTATTTGTAAAATATATAAAAACATATATAATTTGTATAATATTGCAGGCAATGGTGATGTGATAAATTTCTTAAATCACATACTGCATGAAGTACTCAATGACTGCAATACTAAATTAACTGACATCCCTCCATTTATAAAGGCATTATACGAGACAAGCAAATCACTTCACAATACTAAAGTAGAACGAATGGAGGCTCCACCGTTTAATATTGAGGTCAGTCTTTTATTATGTACTCTGTGTGAACAATACTATTTCTAGAGAAAATTAAAATTATATTTTTTTGTTCGTCACAGTTACCTTCTACATATCTTATTGATGGGCCAGAAAAGGTAAAAGAAAACAAATTTTCTTTTAATATTTTAAATGGTTAACGTTACTTTAGATTGTGAACATGTTAACTAGCATGTATGCTTGTTTCAGGTGCCACTCTTCCAGGAAGGCCATTTCTATATCCTGCCACAGCAGTTGGCTCTAATTTCGTCAAAAACAAAGCGTACAAATGATTGGAAATCTTATGTAAAAGCTGTTATTCACGAATTGTATGGCAATAGTGCAGCATGGATCTCTGCGTGTGGTACAAGAAATACAGTAGGGATTCACCCCCAACTTTTTGATGACTTGTATGGTATGCAGTTTTTTGTTCTATTATTGGTAACTTTTATTTCTATAAAATATTGCATACAGAAAGAATTTTCTAAGGTGCATCGCATCCATCTATTAATTTTTCAGAGGAGATTTGCAAACGAACAAAAATTTTAGTGAAAAAATCGGATTATATATATCAAGTAAACCACCTAGCCTTAAACAAGAGAAGAGCAAAGAATCACAAGCAGATTACAAGAAGAAGCCATGAACATAACTCAAAGAAAGCTACAAACATTGCGAAGAGTGGTCCAGGTTGTAGTACAAATGATTTGTCTCCAACTTCTACATCACAGCAGCAGAATTCTTCAATCACAAGAAGAAGCTATGAGCATAACATAAAGGAAGCTACAAACACTGCAAAGAGTGGTCTATACGTTGTAATACAAGTGATTTGCTTTCAGCTTCTATATCCCAGCTTCAAAATTCTCCAATTGAGCAACGATCAGCTCCGCACAATACTACATTAAAACCTGTATTCCAACATTTAAAACAACCTAACTTCCGAAGCGCGGATCTAGCTCGCGGGTGGTCAGGGTTCGGAGTAGGCGCGGAGGAAAGCACGAGACTCGGGTCAAATTAACAGCGTAACAAAAGGTTTATTCAATTAAACGTATATATATATATATATATATATGTACATCGAGATAAGAAAAGGATCGCGGACGTGATAGTACAATAGGTGCGGTCACGGTAATACAATGTAAACTAGAGATCGTGACAACAGGCGCTCACGAGGCGCAGGTCGGCGCGCAAGAAACGGCGCGAAGCGCGAACGCGGCGCGAGGCGCGAAGCGCGGGCGACCGGAGTCGCGTCCGTCGAGAAGCGCTCGATGGAGGTAGAGAATGCCAGAGGCGCTCTTCCTCCTTTCGGACTGACTCCTGGATACGTGGGTGGTTGGAATAAGCCGGTCGTTTGTCGAGACGCACTCGACGAAGACAGAGAATGCCAGCGGCGCTCTACCTTCTTTTCGGATCGACTTAAGAGAATAGGGAGAACTGGTCGTTTGTCGAGACGCACTCGGTGAAGACAGAGAATGCCAAAAGCGCTCTACCCTCTTTCAGACTAGCTCGGTGCGGGATTCAGGATCGGTGTAGTCGGTGAGACGGATAATCAGGAATCACAATTAGCGTTGACGACGCCCGCGTTATATACCTGCGTCGCGGCGGTGTTACGCAGTGGTGGGGGTAGCGGCGGCAAGCGCGAGCGTTGGAGTGGTACGGCGGAACGGTGGGGATTACGGCGTCTCGACGCCGCGCCCGCCGTTCGGTCGTCTTCGGTCGTCTTCGGCACCGCTCGGTGCTTTCAGACGATTGCCGCGGTAAGTCCGTTCGCGGACTTCTTGACGCAAAATACGGTAGGCATATCGTGCCTATTTCTCACCCTGCGGATGGTCGGCCGGGCGGCTTGGGCGAGGTGTTCGTGCCGAGACGATGCCCTTTCCGGGGGTGCATCGTTACATCACCCCCCCTCCTTCGGAAAGCGCGAACTTGGCGCTCTAGGTGTGTGGCTTTATTTCCCGAATGCTTCTGACGGAGCCGGTCGCATTAAAGCGTATGGGCCATCGCTTGCCCCCTGACCGCGTTTTGTGCTGCCGGGAGACGTGCGCGTGGTAATGCGGCACCCATACGATGTGCCCGTCCTCTACGGCTACCGGGATCGGGGGTGGTGGCTGGGTCCCTTACGCCCGTAATGGCCGGACCTCGGCTGGTGTTGGTTGCGGCGGCGGCGGCGCAAGGATCCTCGTCCTGGCTGCCTCTGGAGGTGCCGTCGGGCCGGTGGTCGGTATCGGCGGAGGTCTCGCCGGCGCCGGCGGGTTGTTGGCCGGGGTCAGTGGCGGTGCCGGGGTTTTTAGACGGCCCCGTATGCCCTCCAGATCGACTTTCGCCCTCTCCATCCTGGTGATTCTTGGTACGGCTCGTGGCCTCGGCTGGATCAGTGAAGATGGCGGAGTAATGAGCCTCTAATGGCGGAGTGGTGAGACTCTAATTTCCTCCGCTGTTGCTCATCCGAGCATTGCACCGCGCAGCCGACCGTCGGCACGTTTTTGCGTGTCGGCGGTGCGACTGCGGGTCTGGCGCTTTCGATGATTGCGGCGGAGGCGGCGGCGGAGCCTGGGGCGAAGAGCCTCGTCCACGTGGCCCGGAATCCTGGACAGGCCGGGTCGTACTCCATTGGCTCTGCCAATATCGCTTCGATCTTGGCGAGGATATCGTGCTGGATCGTTGACTCGCTCTGGTCGGCTGCCATGGCTCGTCTGTAAATTTTCATTTTCGGTGCCGGTATTTATTTCCCATTTCGGGAGTGGGGCGCTTTGTTTCTCGCCTAATAGTCCGAGAGCTGGCTACGAAAATACCAACGTCATTTGCTTAAGGAAATTTTCAACCTCAAACGATTGTGGCAATGTTGCAAATCAAGAAAGCGCAAGTCTGGCTGCTGGCCGGTGGTGCGTTTAGCGGGGGCGTACGCCCTTAGCTGTAAAATATCGAGGATGAAAAACGTCATATGTGTACGGCTAAAAATTTTTTTGCGTGTACTATATAATATTATAAAGTACTTGCAAATGTTGCCAGACCTGTAGGTGGGGTCTAAAGTATTGCCAGATCAGGGTATAACTGCTTAAAACTTAATAACATTCACGTCATTTGTGTAAAGGTGTGCTTATTGTATACGTGTTTAATAATCTGTATATGAAATGACAGACAAAAATCTCGGGTCTAACACCGTGCCAGACTTCGCCGAAAATCTCAGTATCTATGGAATGTACTGTAAATTGCCGGCAGCAACAATCAATTTTATAACTTAAATTTTTCGAGCATTAAATTTATAATGTTTTCTGCTAATAACAATAATATTTACGAACATTTTTTACGGGGGGAGGGGCACCAGTTCCTGTTACGGCAGGAACTGGTCTAGACTCGCCGGCTCGCGTAAAACAAATGATACACGCGGGGGTGGTCTTGCACGGCGCATATATTCGGCGCGAAACACGTGTCTTGATAAGTCTATGTTACATCGCTTTCTATAAATTCTGTATACCTACTCGTGAAGAATAGCTTCCATGTGTGTATTTTATCGCCCCGGTAAAGAGCTGTTTGTCGGAGTCTGTCAAGGTTTTAGAACCGAAATTTTTGTGTGCCCCTTCCCCCGTAAAAAATGTTCGTAAATATTATTGTTATTAGCAGAGAACATTATAAATTTAATGCTCGAAAAATTTAAGTTATAAAATTAATTGTTGCTGCCGGCAATTTACAGTACATTCCATAGATACTGAGATTTTCGGCGACGTCTGGCACGGTGTTAGACCCGAGATTTTTGTCTGTCATTTCATATACTGTTCGAGCTATGCAGGGATAGGTAACGACCGAGAAAACGAGACGGATGTAAAGCCGAATGTATCTCTTGTGTTTATTGGAAGAATACGTTTAACATAAAATGAATGAACGAAACGATTCGATACAAAGTAATTTGCCTCCGCGTTCGCGATGATCGAGAGTAGAGAGATAACCAAACAGAACGGACAGACTATTGAGAAGAACAGGGATCACAATAAATGGTAGATAGTAAACCCGACGACGCAGTCGGTAACGCTTGATGGCGCCCCGATATATCGATAGGGACATCGACTTTGAGTACGAGAATTTGCGATATCCCTAACACCCTCTCTCAAATTTGAGTGCGTGAGGCTGCGATGTCTTTCATCCCAAGTCCATTGGTACAGAACGAATGTTTGCTGCTCGGTAGTGCCTTGGTAAGAACGTCGGCGATCATGTCCTCCGTGGGTGTATAGACGAGGTTGATCCGGTGATCCGTCAGGGCCTGTCTAATAAAATGACATCTAATGTCAATGTGTTTTGACCTTGAATGGAAGACCGGGTTGACAGCCAGCTTCGCAGCGCCTTGGTTGTCGTTATGAAGTGTTACCTTCCCGAGTGATGGTAACCCAATCTCTGAAAGAAGTTTAGATAAATAAATGGCTTCCCTTGCAGCATCGCTAAGGGCGGTATACTCCGCTTCAGTGGATGAGAGAGCCACGGTTCTTTGCTTTCGCGACTCCCACGATATAGCAGCGTTGGCTAGTAGGAACACAGATCCAGTGTACGACCTGCGATCCAGGCCGCAGTTGCCCCAATCAGCATCCGTATATCCGATAAGGGCTTTTCCACATTTCGTGTAGTACAATCCGTGGTTGATGGTGCCCTTGAGGTATCTGAGTACCCTCTTGGCAGATGTCCAGTGGACTCGTTTAAAAGAGGTGCACCATTGGCTTAGTGCGCTTACTGCGTGAGCAATATCAGGGCGAGTTCCCTGCGCCAGGTACATCAGCGAACCTAGGAGTTCGCGATAGGGTAGTTTTGATTCGTCTACGTCCGTGTCTTTGACAGCACCATGCAGCTTGACACTAGCATCCAGAGGTGTCTTCACTGGCTTACAATCGGTCATGCCAAATTTGTCTAGAACGTCACGGATGTATCCAGCTTGAGATAGATGTATCCCGTCCTTGATCCGAGATATTTCAATCCCGAGACAATATTTTGGGTATCCAAGATCCTTGATTACGAAGACCTTGGCCAGTTCTTCTTTCAAGTGAATGATGCGGGTTTCATCGCGAGAAGCTATGATAATATCGTCTACGTAGACCAATACCAGCGTTCGTTTCTCCTTGTCGTAGTACACGCACGGGTCGGCATGGGTTGGAGTCAGTCCAAGTTTCTTGAGAGCTTCGTCCAGTCGTTCGTACCATCGACGGCCTGCCTGACGAAGGCCGTATATTGCCTTCTCGAGCTTGCATACCTTGTTACCCTTCTTGAGCGCATACAACATCTTTTTAGCCTTCTCGATCAGAACAGCGTTAGATTCGGTCGCAATGATCCTCTCAAGCATCTCCTGTAGCATCTCCGGCATCTCCATGTATACTAACATGTCCATTATGCCATTTAGATAGGCAGTAGTGATGTCAATTTGTGAGATCCGCATGCCTTGCTCTACGGACGCAGCCATGAGCGCCCTCAACGAACTGAGTCTTGCAACCGGGGCGAATGTATCGTGGAAATCTACGCCAGGACGTTGTGAGAATCCCCTTGCAACTACGCGGGCCTTCCTTCGTTCCAGCTCTCCGTTCGCCTTGTATTTGTTCCTCAGCACGGTTCGGCAGCCTATCACCTTTTCGCCATTGGGTCTGTCAACGAGTGTCCAGGTGTCGTTGCTTACGAGAGACTTAATCTCGGCATACACAGCGTCTCGCCATTCATTACCGTCTGGACCTGAAACAGCCTGAGAAAGAGATATTTCAGAAGCGGCCATGGCAAACTGCGCGTCGAACCACTCCAGATCTTCGGCCATATTCTCTTCTTCGGGATTTTCCTCAACGGTCGCGGGCCGACTCTGTTGCAAAACCGGTCCTTTCATGTGGTACTGCTTAGCTGGTCGACCAGGTTTCCCGGTACGAATCTTCCGTGGACGTCCAGGACCTCGCACAAGCGGTTGATCTTCGTTGAAGTGGTCATCTTCATTTGCAGATGGTAGCGGATCGTCATCCTCGTCTTCATCTTCAGCCGTGATATCAGCATCTGCTGGATCTTCGGGTGCTCGACGATGGATCATTTCATCATTGTTTGCGATATCTATCCCTAGGTTTTGAAGTGAGTCATCATCTTCATCGAGAAGCTTCGTCCGACCATTTGTCGTTTCATTACTTATGAAGTCTTTGTAAGTGTTATTCGTGTCGAATCCATCCAGGAATTTCACATCCCTTGCGACAATGACTTTTCGGTCCTTCGGGATCCAGATGCGGTAACCCTTGGAAGTGTCAGCATAACCGACGAAAATGCCTTCGACGGTTCTGGGCTCGAATTTTCCCTTATTCGGATTCTTATTTAGAACGTGTACCTTACATCCGAATGATCTAAGATGACTTATGTCGGGCTTCTCGCCTTTCCATTGTTCGTAAGGAGTACATCCATCCAAACTCTTAGTGATGCAATGATTCCGTATGTAATTCGCAGTGTTGATAGCTTCTGCCCAAAATTGTGTCGGGAGTCCGGATTGTGCCAGCAGGCAACGAGCGGTTTCAATCAGCGTTCTGTTTTTCCGCTCGGCTACCCCGTTTTGCTCAGGAGTATGCGGAATGGTTAGGCGTCGTTGAATTCCGGAATCCTTCAATATACGATCCATGGCGGAGTTGCAAAACTCCTTTCCGTTGTCCGAATGAAAAGCCTTCACCTTGAGACCTGTCTGATTTTCGACGAAGTTCTTGAATTCGATGAATTTGCTTGTTGCTTCATCCTTACTCTTCAGAAAGTAGACTTGACACCATCTTGTATGATCGTCGATGAGCGTCATGAAGTAGCGCGCGCCTCCCGTTGAATTTACTCGCATTGGTCCGCAGAGATCAGAATAAATGATGTCGAGGCGGTGCTGTGATCTGTTAGCTCGAGATGAGAATGGAAAACTTGTTAGTTTCTGTGTGATGCATATTTCGCAGTTCGAAACTTTGGAGTTATCCTTCAGCTTGAATCCGGATGCTGCTTGAGTTTTCGACATTAGTAGTAAGTCTCTTAAGTTAAGATGGCCGAGGCGTTGATGCCAGATTTCGGTATCAGAGTATTTCTTCTGCGAGACTGTATTAGCTTGTTCGCCGGATCCTTTCAGAATATATAAGTCACCTTGACGTTCAGCGGTGAGCTTAATATTTCCTTTGATGTCCTTTACGGATGCTTGGTTTGAGCCGAATACGACTTGATAGCCTTTGTCCACAATCTTGGCTACAGATAATAGGTTGGTTCTCAGATCTGGAACATGCAGGGTATTTTCCAGTCGAATCCTTTTAGTTTTATTATTAACTCTCGTGAGAAGTTCTACGTTCCCTTTTGCATCCACCGTACTTGTTGCGTTGTTGGCTAACCTGATGTCGCTTTGTGTGGACATCGAGTTTGTCAGCATTCGAGCGTCTTTGCATAGATGAGACGTGCACCCGCTGTCGAGACACCATTGACTTGCGCCTACGCCCTTGGCGGGCTCGGATGACGAATACTGAGCGACTTCCGCGAAGAAACTTTCCGCTTCCGTATTGTTTGCTTTTTCGGCTTCTTGCGTCTTCCTTTTACGGCAGTCAGCATATTTGTGGCCGGTAATCTTACAGAAAGAGCATTTGTATTTAGGACGAAAAGGTGCTTTCGCGTTCTTATCGTTATGTGACGTCGATGCGTTATTCTTGCCGGATTTCGAATTCGGGTTGCGCCTGCCGTGAGCGAGCATCGCGCCTGATTCGTTGACGGTGACTTGATTTCGCGCTTCGTATTCCTCTACGATTTTTATTTTTAATTGCTCAGCGTTTGGCAGCGCGTCGCGAGATTCTATCGCGCATCTAAAGTTCTCGAAACTGCTAGGTAGGCTATAGAGAAGCATGATCGAGAGAAGATCTCCGTTGATCTGAACATCCATGGATTCTAGCTTATCGACGGCATCGAAAAATTGAGCGATGTGTGTCTTAACGTCCCCGCCTTCCGACATTTTTGTTTGAATAAGGCGTTTGAGTAACGTTGCTTTGCGCGCGGGACCTTTCGAGTCGTATATGGATTTTAATTTATCCCACACATCTTTGGACGTTTTACAACCACGTACCTGCTTCAACTCAGAGGGATTTATAGCTAGGATTAAGTCAGATTTTGCCTTGCGATCCTCGTTCTCCCACGCTGCGATGGCTGCTCGAGTTGCTGCGTCGTCGGCATCGCCACGAGATTTCGGGCATGGCCTCTCGCCACTCACGTAGCCCCAGTTATCGTTCTTAACGAGTAATGCTTCCACTTGTATCACCCAAGTATCATAATTGTCCTTGGTTAGCGTTTCTAATCGCGTAGAGTTAATTGTATTTGTCTGTGCCATCGTCGATTTATTCGCGGAACGCACTTTAACGACGATGATTTACTTATGACGCGTCACGGTCGATATATCGCGTTCACGACGTATCACGCCCGGAAAGAACAAAGAAACTCTCGCGTGGATTCAGCGAATTTAGATATGAAAAAGTATTTCTTCACTTTGTCGTTGCGGCTCTGGGCCCATAACCTGTTCGAGCTATGCAGGGATAGGTAACGACCGAGAAAACGAGACGGATGTAAAGCCGAATGTATCTCTTGTGTTTATTGGAAGAATACGTTTAACATAAAATGAATGAACGAAACGATTCGATACAAAGTAATTTGCCTCCGCGTTCGCGATGATCGAGAGTAGAGAGATAACCAAACAGAACGGACAGACTATTGAGAAGAACAGGGATCACAATAAATGGTAGATAGTAAACCCGACGACGCAGTCGGTAACGCTTGATGGCGCCCCGATATATCGATAGGGACATCGACTTTGAGTACGAGAATTTGCGATATCCCTAACATATACAGATTATTAAACACGTATACAATAAGCACACCAAATTTCAACTTTACACAAATGACGTGAATGTTATTAAGTTTTAAGCAGTTATACCCTGATCTGGCAATACTTTAGACCCCACCTACAGGTCTGGCAACATTTGCAAGTACTTTACAATATTATATAGTACACGCAAAAAAATTTTTAGCCGTACACATATGACGTTTTTCATCCTCGATATTTTACAGCTAAGGGCGTACGCCCCCGCTAAACGCACCACCGGCCAGCAGCCAGACTTGCGCTTTCTTGATTTGCAACATTGCCACAATCGTTTGAGGTTGAAAATTTCCTTAAGCAAATGACGTTGGTATTTTCGTAGCCAGCTCTCGGTATGGCGTTGTCGTCGTCCTCCGAGCTTGATTTGTTATTATTGTCGTTGTCTTCCGGATCCGTGTCGGTGACTTCGTTATCCTCGGTATCGGAGTCTCGCTCTCCTTCGTCGTCGCCGCGGTCTACGTTGTTTGTACCGGCGTCGGTTTCGGCGTCGTTTTCGCTCTCCATGTCTTCGGTCGCAGGAGAGGGGGCGGATTTTAAGTCCTGGATGTGGATATGTCGTATCCATTTGCCGTTTTTGTCACGTAGGTCGACTATTACGGGGGAAACAATTTTGCGCACCTCGAGGGGGCCTCGAAACGACGCGAGCTTTGCGTTAAACGCGGCGGCTTTATTGGAGAGTGGATATTCGCGTTTCCACACCCACTCTCCGATTTTTGGTTTCCATGCCCGTCTTCGCAGGTTGTAGTATTTTTGCTGGCGCTGGAACGCGTGGGCGAGGTGAATTCGGGCGAGTTCGAAAGCCTCCTCGAGGTGTCGGCGCATTTCGTCCGGCGGGGGTGCGGCGGCGTTAGCCGGTATTGCGCTCTGGTTTAACGGAGATACCGGCTCGCGGCCGTATATCAGGTATGCCGGGGTATAGCCGGTCGCCTCGTGCCGCGCCGTATTGAATGCGAACTGTAATTCGGGGATCCGTGCGTCCCAGTTTCGGTGATTTTTGTCCACGTATTGAGATATCATAGTTTTAACGACGCGGTTAGTTCGCTCCACGGGATTACAGTGCGGCGCGTGCACGGGCGTATAGGCGTGGCGTACGTGATGCGCGGATAACATTTCTTCGAGTTTCGCCGAGCGAAGTTGCGTCCCGTTGTCTGACAGAATGACGTCGGGGAACCCGTGGCGAAATAATATCGCTTCTGCGATGTTGGTGGTAACGGCGGAGGCGGTGGCGCGACGGAGCGGGCGCATTTCTAGCC
The DNA here is from genome assembly GCA_030770255.1 of Temnothorax ravouxi. Lineage (NCBI taxonomy): Eukaryota > Metazoa > Arthropoda > Insecta > Hymenoptera > Formicidae > Temnothorax > Temnothorax ravouxi. Next base: position 45,103 of record JASTWP010000107.1, read on the forward strand.
ATTTCGAAAATCGATCTTGCATCGTTAATAACCATGTGTGCCCCCCTTTCGAACGCGGCAAAGGGCCTATCAGGTCGAGCGTTACTTGCTGCCAGGGGCGCGCGACGGCGGTTGCATGGAGGGTGCCCGCCGGTCGAGTTTGCGCGACTTTATACTTGAGACACGTGGGGCACTTTCAAACGTACCGTGCTATTTCTCGGAATATGCCAGGCCAATAGTATAACTGTGCGACGCGGGCGATTGTTTTGGCGATCCCGAGATGTCCGGCTGTCGGCGCGTCGTGGTTATGATAAAGGATTTCGGATCGACGGTCTTTCGCGACGCATTCCTTCCACTGGATTCCTTCCGCTTTCGGCGGGGACTTCTTTGAAGTCGAGCTCGTGAAGTACGTGTCGAAATAATTTCCCCCCCCCCAAATGTCAGTCCGGGTAATCTTGCGGGGCGTCCTGAACGGCGCGGAAGATTCGGTGGTACCATGGACAGCGGGGCGGAGCTGTGACCGCGGCGGCGGTGGGTTGGCGAGATAGCGCGTCCGCGACCCGGTTAAGGGCTCCCTTCCGGCAGCGGATTTCGAGGTCGTACTGTTGGAGCTCGAATGCCCACCGGCCCAGCCTCCCGGTGGGTGCGTCGATTTTCTGCAACCACCGGAGCGACTGGTGGTCTGTGAGGACGGTGAACGGGTAACCCTCGAGGTAGTCTCGCATGTGGCGGATTCCCCATATCACGGCTAGGCATTCGAGCTCGGTCGCGCTGTAGTTCCGTTCGGCCTGATTAAGCGTCCGGCTCGCGTACGCGATAACTCGCTCGCCCTCCGGGAAATTTTGCGTTAATACGGCCCTCACTCCGGTCGTGCTGGCGTCGGTTTGCAAGACAAAACGGCGCGTGAAATCCGGGCAGGCGAGAACCGGCGCGGTGGTCAGGGTTGTTTTTAGTTGCTCGAATGCGCTTTCTTCCTCGGGCCCCCACGCCCACCGTGCGTGTTTACGGGTTAACGCGGTGAGGGGCGCGGCGACGGTCGCGAAGTCTTGTATAAAGCGCCGGTACCAGGAGGCAACGCCTAAAAATTGTCGAATCTGCTTTACAGTTTGTGGCCGAGGCCACTGGGCGACGGCTTTGACTTTTTCGGGGTCGGTGCGTATTCCCTCGCGATCGACGATGTGCCCTAAGTATTTTAAACAGTCCACGCAGAATCGGCATTTGGCCGGATTGAGTTTTAATTTCGCGGCGCGTAGCCGTTGGAAGACTTCCCGTAAGATTCGGAGGTGTTCGTCAAATGTTTCGCTAATTATTATGATGTCGTCTAGGTAAACGAATACGTGAAACTCTAATTCGGGTCCGAGCACGGTGTCGAGGAGCCGTTGGAACATGGCGGAGGCGGAATGCAGGCCGAACGGCATTACCCTGAACTGGAAGAGCCCTTTCCCGGGTACGGTGAACGCGGTGATGGGTCGGCTTGACGGCGTGAGCGGAATTTGCCAGTAGCCGCTTTTCAGATCGAGCGTCGTAAGATATTTCGCGCCGCGCAGTTTATCGAGGGTGGCGGTGATCTGAGGTAATGGGTACGCGTCGGGTTCGGTCGCGCCGTTGACCTTCCGGAAATCTATGCAAAATCGGTGGCTGCCGTCCTTTTTTCTGACTACGACTACGGGAGAGCTCCAGGCGCTGTGTGAGCGTTCTATTACTCCGTCTTGCTTAATTTCTCGACTTCGTTGTCGATAATGGCTTGCATGGCCGGGTTACGAGGCCGGTACCTTTGTTTTATCGGACTAGCGTTCGGTTTCAAGCGAATGTCGTGTGTCGCTCGGTCGGTGGGCCCGCGAAGAGTTTCGAAGAGCGGTAACTCTTGCTCGAGGAACTCTCGTAACCGTATTTTCATCTTGTAAATGTGGTAGCTTTCACTTCAATAGAACACCACATGAGTGAAAATATATAGACTCAGCTGTATTTTTTATATTCTTATGCCTCTCCGAGAAAGGGTTATCAAACGAGCATAAAGAGCATTTGTAACTCTCATGGGCAACAGCATACGGAGCACATAGAGTACACGTAGCATGAAATTCTGGACGACAAAGTAGCATTTAGAGCATTCGCAAGTGCTCCAAAGTCGTATTTCTTCAAAAAGCAGCTCTTGGAGCACTAGTCTTTTTAATATAATTATATGCTACAAGTGCTACGCCTACCTTTTGAGTATTTGTATGATATATATTTTCGCCTAGGGCGGCCAATAACGAGCAACGAGATTGTTCAAATTTAAAATATATATTATTGACAATGTTGAAATGGGACGTTTTTTCGGCAACACCGTGTCTTCTTCAGCCTAATTAATTACATTAAATAAACGAATAATCAAGAATCATAAATTTCTACATTCAATATGTACGGTAATAATGTTATAGAGTCGCAAACGCTGTACAAATACGGTCTTTAATCAAAAGATGAGTACACGAGGAGTATCTTGAAATTGTTAAACGAAAAAACCGGAATCGATGCGCATTTTTAAAAAACTTGCTTAAAAGTCGAAAAGGATCCATGATTTATTCCTTAGTTCGGTAACCTTTATCTCTTTGTTATATACATACGAGCTTGTTCTTTATTTATAATTTTATCTGCAGATTAATATTACTTGTGTATAAGTAAAAAATAGCACTATAAAATAAATATGCAAAATAACATAAAATTCTTCTCGACAGGATGAAAAACTTACAAGAAAACAAACGTGCTCGTTACACGAAAAGAGTGGCTGCGTTAGAAGAGGAATTAAAGTGTATGCGAGATGCTTTCTTCTCGCAAAAATATCAGGATCAGACTAGGTGAGTCAATATCATAATGTTCTAATCATAAAATCGCTTAGCCATTTAAACTTGAGACACTGAACGTTTTTCAAGGATGTTGCCTCGCTGAATCTACACGTTTACGTTTATACGTTTATTACGTTATCAACGATTAATGTCTTTCATGCAAGGCTAATGATCAGGAAAAATCTCCATGTTATTACACTTGATCTTTGATGCGGTCGTAACGTCTTTTTGTTATTGAATCAATGCTAGACAATTCATGGGTATATATTAATCTTTTTAGGCTAATCTTGAAGATTGCAGCATTTAAATCGGCATTGTAAAAAGCTTATTGCATTTTTAGATGCATTTATGTAAAAATCACCTTGTACATACAGAAGCAGTCGAAAGTTATCACTTTTCTTTCATTTCGAATTAAATAGAAAATAATACATGTTGTGTACGTGTGTATAATCACGATTATCTTATAGTCTATCTATCTTGAACATAATTTACTTGCTTTCCATCCATTGCAATCTATATACGTTAGGTACTTACGTTTGTTCAGATCTGTCAACATTTCTTTTAATTGATTTCAATTTAGTTGCGGTTAATTCGGTACTGCAAACACGTATAGCGATTAGCAAAAATGATTCATAGAATCGTGAAAAAGAGTATACTTATTAAACGAGAGGAGAGAGCTTCTCTGCCTCCACCGAGTGTGTCTCGCCGGATACCGCCTCGTCTCCAGACGCTTGCAGCCTTCCATCGGGGGTAGAGCCGTCGTACTCTGCCTCCACCGAACGCTTCTCGGTGGTTGGACTCGCGCTAGATTGAGCCTGCCGCCATCCGAGCGAAATCACCGCGATCTCATCGCCGCATCCGCGCTTCGCGCCATTTTTCCGTGCTCCGATCCGCGACGCCAGCAAAAACCGGCCTCACCCACACCGATACATCTTGTCATGCGATTCGGCCCGCGAGGCCGCCGAAAGTACCGGCCCCGCCGGCGCCGGCAGCGGCAGCTTACCCCGCACCGCCCGCGACACGTCACTCATCCGTCGCGATCATACGCTAAACCCACCTAGGGATCCCTAAGCCCACCCGGCCGCTAGTGCCATCCCGCGAGAACTCCGATCCGCGCCGGACGGTGCTTTTGTAAATCCGCGTGCGCTCATTCGGTACATACATACGCTTACATCACCTTTTGTAGATTCGCGTGCATTTATTCTGTACCACCCGCTTGTCTCTTATTATAATAAACGTTTTATTTGTACCATACGAGCCGCTTCGTTTTGCCACTACCCGCCTCGCTTCTGGTCCTCCGCGCCTCCTTCGAACCTAAACCTGCCGCGAACTATAGATCCGCGCTTCGGAGACAGGTTCTTTTATGGCGTGTTCGATTTGTGACGAACCTGGCTCGGGTTCAGGGTAGGGTCATCCGAGCATTTTCTAGGGTTTTTTACATTTTACGGTATTTTACGGTAAGATACGTTAAAAACGTATAATACGGTAAGATACGTTAAAAACGTATAAAATGTATAATACCCTATGAACAACTTAACTTAACCTTAACCAAACATCTGTGTTTACCAGATTTGCGCCGTTTGCTCCGTTTGCGCCGTTTGCGGTTAAAGGTTAAAGGTTAAACTCAGATTAAAGTGACTGGTAAGTTTTATTAAAAATTGTTTTAAAAATATATAATTAAAAAATAAAGAAATAATTATAGGATAGCCTTAACCTTAATTTATCTAAAAAATATATTTATGTTACAGAATACAGAATATAGCCTCCAAAAAATGAACTCCTCTACTAATAAAAATACTTGTGTAAGTAATCATTATTCATTATTAGAAAAATGATTTTTTGAGAATATTTACTGACAGTATGTTAAATAAAATATTATACTTAAATTATATTTAGATATAATCAAATTTTTGTTAATACACAGGCCAACAAAAAAAGAAAAGTTTTCTGCGCCATGGACGACTAAACCATTGTATTCCCATGTATTTTCGCCTGCTAAAACCGCATATGACCTCAGTTTTGCCCCTACCACGTCAGGATTTTTTTCTACAGCCAAATACAAGACACCTTGTTTTTGGCTGTAGAAAAAAATCCTGACGTGGTAGGGGCAAAACTGAGGTCATATGCGGTTTTAGCAGGCGAAAATACATGGGAATACAATGGTTTAGTCGTCCATGGCGCAGAAAACTTTTCTTTTTTTGTTGGCCTGTGTATTAACAAAAATTTGATTATATCTAAATATAATTTAAGTATAATATTTTATTTAACATACTGTCAGTAAATATTCTCAAAAAATCATTTTTCTAATAATGAATAATGATTACTTACACAAGTATTTTTATTAGTAGAGGAGTTCATTTTTTGGAGGCTATATTCTGTATTCTGTAACATAAATATATTTTTTAGATAAATTAAGGTTAAGGCTATCCTATAATTATTTCTTTATTTTTTAATTATATATTTTTAAAACAATTTTTAATAAAACTTACCAGTCACTTTAATCTGAGTTTAACCTTTAACCTTTAACCGCAAACGGCGCAAACGGAGCAAACGGCGCAAATCTGGTAAACACAGATGTTTGGTTAAGGTTAAGTTAAGTTGTTCATAGGGTATTATACATTTTATACGTTTTTAACGTATCTTACCGTATTATACGTTTTTAACGTATCTTACCGTAAAATACCGTAAAATGTAAAAAAACACAAAACATAAGGTGTTTTGTGCTTGTTTTTGGCTGTAGAAAAAAATCCTGACGTGTAGGGGCAAAACTGAGGTCATATTCGGTTTTAGCAGGCAAAAATACATGGGAATACAATGGTTTAGTCGTCTATGGCGCAGAAAACTTTTCTTTTTTTGTTGGCCTCCCTGGCGGAAATATTTCTACAAAATTAAAAAAAAAATAAAAGTGTGCTACAAAAAACTATAAAATATAATTGCCAGAATCTATTAAAATCTACATAAATTTGAGAAGTGCTACAGAATTCTACATAAAAATGCTAGAATTGGAACATTTTTGTAAATTTATGTATTTTTTTATTGGATCTTGATCTATAAATTTGTCGGTGAAACTACGTCAAACTACAACTAATACTGATATTCTACACATTTCTATGTCTATTTGAGTACAGTAGACTACAAGGAAATACTACCCTGGTGAAAATAATTTTACAAATTTTTATGAATAACTACAACTTTTTGGATATACTATGAACAAAATAAAAAATAAAATTTACTTTTCTCGTTGAACATTATTTTATTGCTGAAAATCTTGATTACGTGCAAGCTTAATTAAATACATTTATATTGTACTTAAAATTTGCTTACCACCGCTGGATTTGAACTTGAAACCCCTGGCTCTTGAGTCAGTCACCTTCCGCACTGTGCTACAACATTGATTGATGAAGGCGTTTCCTATTGTCTATATATGTTACACTTATTGTTAGCAGACGTACGGAAGGTGTTAGTTCTTAATAAAGTCAGTTTATTATACAAGGTGTCTCAGGACCTCACCGACAAACTTTGAGGAATGATAGGTCACACAAAGGGGATCATTTTTTGTTAAGGAACATATGGTCGCTGACGCATCCATCGAAAATCAGCCGATTTCAATCAAATTGTTTTGGCATCAAGTTGCTTCTTTCTAAGTTACTTGTGTTCAAAACTCTAAAAATGTTGTCTAAAATTAAGAGACTATTACCATATAGTATGCAGATAGTCATGTTTAATTTTAAAATGTCATAAACCAATTGCATAGCCGTATTAGCGTCTTAAGATATATCTTAAGACTGTCTTGAAATAACATCCAACTATATGAATAACGGCCATAGTCTCTTAATTTTAGACAAAATTTTTAGAGTTATATTGCTACAACTTGATCTATAAATTACGGGACAAAACTACGTCAAACTACTACTATTAACTACTATTAAAAATTTGAGAATCAATAAAATCTTAAAAAATTAAAATATCTGCTTACTGTAGAATACTACAATTATTTATAAATGACTATAGAAATCTGCCACAATTTACATATCGTACAAACAAATTGGTATTTGTTACTATTCGTACAAAATTGTAGTATTTTATGAGAAACTAAAAACTGAATTGGATTTTAAGTTGCAAAGTTTTACAATACGTAAATTGTGGTAGATTTCTGTAGTCATTTATAAATAATTGTAGTATTCTACAAGTAAACAGATATTTTAATTTTTTAAGATTTTGTTTCTTCTTAAATTTTTAAAATTTGTAGATCTCTGTACTATTTTTTATTAAATTGCAGTTTTTCATGAAATACTACTTACAATAATTTCTTGATTTGAGAGCATTGTAATTTATGGTACTATTTCGTAGATATTTCTACAAAAAAATAATTATTTCTACAAAAAATTAAATATTTCAACAGAAATATACAAATTTCTATTTTTAGTCAAATTTTGTAGATATTTATAGAAATTTTTTCCGCCAGGGCTGTGTAATAAGAAAAAATATGAAATATATTTTTTTATTATTATTATTATTATTATTATTATTATTAATTTTGAATCAAGACATTTAAGTAATGCAAACTCTAATAATTATTCCAGATAAACACAGCAGAAATTGACCTTGCCTTAGGTGAATTTTTCTTTGGATGCAACATACCAATGAATGTTGTAGAATCTCCACGATTTAAAAGATTTCTACAGCTGCTAAACTCAAGTTATCGTCCACCGACAAGAAAATGCCTTTCTAAAATGATTCTGGATAAAGTACATCAGAATGTAATAAAGGAAAGGATCCAAACTCAAGGTTCTGAAGGAGTTCTCATATGCGATGGGTGGAAAAATTCAGCAGCCAACACAAAAAATGTTGTGTGTATAATTCACAATGTTAATGAAAAAAGCATATTTCTTAAATCCTGGGATTTTACTGAATTAAGGGAAACGTCTCAGCAGTTAAAAAATATGATCAACGAAGCTATACAATTAGCAAACGAAAAATTTAAAATCTCCATATATGCTGTAGTTTCTGACAATGCGTCGCCAATGATTGCCATGGGACGGCAAGTAAATATTTGGCATTCTACTTGCCATAGTCACAGTGCCAATTTATTAGCGAAATCTCTCGTACCGATGGATTTCGCACAATCTATTAGTAATTTATTACGAGAATTTAGAACGGCGAGCGCAGAAAGAGAATTAAAAAATCGCGGGGGATCTAGAATTATGTTGCCATGCCAAACAAGGTGGTGCAGTTATCGCGATGCTTTCAGATGTTGCTTAAAAAATTTACATTTATTGAGAACTCTAGTAAATGAAAAAAAGGTTACAATTGCTACGCATAATTTACAATTGTTAAGCGAATCTTGGTTTGAGACTCAATTACAAGACTGCATCATACTCTTTGATCCTATATGTAAACTCATAAATCGGTGTCAACGATCTGACGCAAGCATAGCAGATGCCTGTGAGGAATGGCTAAAACTAAATATTCTAACGGATGACGATTTCATTGTAAAAACGTTCCAAGCTCGTCTGAAAAAAGTTTTAACTCCAATTGTTCTTGCTGCAAACCTTATGCACCCACAGTATCAGGGTAAACGATTTTTTCATCAAGAGAATGAAAGAGCAATGGCTCTAGATTTTATAACAGAACAGTTAGATATTGAAGATCAATCAGGATTGGATAATTATCTAAACAATGCAGGTATCTTTCAAACCTTGCAGAAGAAAGGGATAAAATCAGCACAGGCATTCTGGGGTCTTGCAGCAACACTACATCCTCATCTGTCATCACTCGCGCGGAAATTGTTGAAAATACCTGCAGCATCGGCCCAAATTGAACGTTTATTTTCTAATTGGTCTTTTGTACATTCTAACTTACGAAATCGTTTAAGCGTTGAAAGATCTGAGAAATTAGTAAATGTATATTATTCTTTAAAAATGGATGAAGTAAATTCCGAAAAAAATTACACGATGTTTGATGAATGAAAATAATGTATTTTTCTTTTTTTCTTACAAATTATTTTTAATTTAAACTGCTGTATTTTTATGTAATTTTTAATGTATTATTTTTATTTCATAATACAAAAATTTGTAACAGAGGCTTGTAATAAAACATCACTGAATTATAAGAACAAGAAATAATTATTTTAAATTTTCTTTGCATTATACTGAATCTAGTATTATTAATAACATGGTCTTAAATCTACATTAACAAAAAGTCTTGTATTCATTAAACAAAATTAAAAGAAACGGTATCATTGCATTAATATTAAGTTAAACAAAAATCCATTACGCTCGATTGATATAATCGACTCTACAAATAAAAAAAAGACCCTAAGATTTTTGGGATTACAAATATAAGCATACATTCCGGAATATCGGATCTCATTAAAAAAAATTATCCATTACACTCGACTGACATGTAACACAATTGACTATATAAATAAAAAAAATAGACTTTATAATATTTGGGATTATAAATATAAGTAGACATTCCGGACCGAAGTATCAGATCATAGTCTTTTTAAGTTTGTTTTGTGAAGACACATTGCAATTCGTGGTTTTAGTTCATAGTTTTCTCTGCTTCCTATCCGCTGCATTTTTAAACGTTAAAATTCCATTTAACTAGTGTACTGTGTACTCTTTTATTTCGTATGCGACACGTTTCCTTTGGTATCAAACACAGCCTTTAATTCGTGTCGGTCGCTTAAAATTACGTTTAAATTAAGTACATCACTTATAAACTCCTGTAAATAACAATATACTGTAAATAACTATAACTATATACTGATTCATATAAAGCTATTAATTATAAAATTTCGCAGCTTACAAAAAAACGAAAACTAAAATTCTCCTTTGCATGTTTGCAATAACATTTTTATATATAAAAATCTATCACCTGTGTTTAAAAAAATATATATATATATTAACATCTTTGAAAGCTCGCGAACAACGTAAAAAGGACTAATTTCACAATGTTCAATATTCGTTAGTAACATGTTTGTCACGAATTTTTAAATCATAATATAAATCTGTCAGTTTTTGAAGACGATTTGGAGTTAATCCATTTTGGTGCACAACACGTGGCTCCAATAATATTACAAAAGCAGGTACTTCTATAAGTTTTACAGCAATGGCAGCTAAATCACCATGAAATGGCTTGACTGTATCCCAGAATACTCGTGGATCATGACATTCCTTCGATTTTAGTTTCTCGAATATTCCGCTTGAACTTCGATATGCCTCGTAATCAGCTAATTCTTTTGCATTCAAAGCGTCAATAAAAAATTCGGTCATCTTAATCATACGTGTCTTATCATTTCGAAATCGCTCTCCTTGATAATTTGGATGACAAAAGTTTGCTGCTAATGCAACTGGTGTAATCATTTTATTAATAGTTTCTTGAATTCGATGAGTGAGGTTGTTGTTTAATGATTCTAAAATTAACCAATCTTCAACAGCATCTGCGAATAATGTGCATGAACTTTTGCATTTTACTCGAATTGAACATATTGATTCATACATGTCCAATGAATCTTGTAATTCTCGTTCAAATGTTTCATCGAAAAGTATATCGACAACAGCTCTTTTCAATTTACATATACCTTCTCCGATAATTTGTCTCATAGCTGGTAAGTTTTTTTTGCAAGATGCATACATATCGTGCAAATTTCTACAAGCAGTGGTATTTGATAAAATGATTATTGCTCCATCACGTTTCAGTAAGTCCTCTTGTAAATCAGAAAATTCGACAAGCAGATGATGAACCTTATCTGCAAAGTCTTCGTCTAATAATATTCTTTCTAACGATGACGCAAATGATAAGTTACAATTGAAAATCCACATGTTGCTTTGTTCATTAAGTATTGTGACTGTCAGTGTTTGGTGATCTTGATCTGTGATTATTGAATAAAGCGTGATGAAATATTTAGTTTCGGCAATGTGTAGTGCTTCGTTAATTACGTCTTCTATATTGAGCGAGATATTCCATGATTTTAAATAGAAGATCTTTCCTTGAACAGTTTTAGCAAACGTTACAATTTGCTTGGAGTTTTGAAATGATGTTTGTTTAATCATCAAAATCCCATCAGAATTGATTAATGTAGATTCATCCGTTATTAATTGCTTATGCAAGTTGTGAAGGAAAGAATTTGTCAGCATTTCTTTTGTCGGAGGTTTGTATGCAGGTCTCATGGTTTTCATCAAGTTTAAAAAGTGATCAGATTCAACTGCTTCAAAAGGAACATTGCAGCCACAAAAAAACTTCATCAATGCCTCGTTAATCCTAACTTCATCTTTATCAGAAATCTTGTCAAAAAATGGCCGTATCTGTGTGTTCGATGTTTTGTTCTTTTTTTGCTTTTGCTTGAGCTTCAGCAGATTGGCGTTATTGTCACTATTGTCAATTAATGGCTCGGCGACCTCGACGACCTCGACGACCTCGGCATCCTCGGCGTTTGATTCTGATGCGGAGTTTAATAAGATTTCTGACACGACAACGCTGTCCGACTTTTCGTGGCAATTTTTTCTGAGAATATGAATGTATTGCATTAAATTACTTTTTTTGAAATTATTTTTGACCAAATATCATTCTTCTTAATATAACTTTCTAGACTTACCTATGCATCTGTAACCTCACTTTTGATGTATTTTTCAAAATATTTTCGCAAAGACAACAATACGCAACTGTTTTTCCTTCATCTTGTATTGGTAAAAATTTTTCGTCTTCCCAACATTTATGGCGAGGCCTGCCGCCAAAACTTCGTTTCATGGCTTTCCTTTAATTAGATAGTAATAAGATATTAATAGATATCTTCTGGATAAGAAAAGAGCAGCGAGGAGGAATGCTAATAGCGAAATTAAAAAACTGGCAACAGAAAAAAGATGTACTAGCAAAGAAAAGTAAGCTGAAAGGTAAGAAACTGTACATTGACGACCTAACAAAGAAGGAAAGAGATGTGCAAAGAGAGATAGTAGAAATCGCGAAAAAGAAGAGAGAGCGAGGAGACCAAGTGAAGATAGGCTTCAAGAAACTAACAGTAAACAAAAGGACTTTTATATGGAAGGAAGAGGAAGGACTAAGAGAGTGTTTTCAGAACAGACAAAACCCCGCAAACCCAAACAGCCGAAAATAATATAAATAAAGGTAAAGACGGTAAGGAAAGACAAATAGAGATTAAGGAGGTAGTACACTACTCATAGGTATAACGATAACTGCGTGTGTTAAAAGTTACCAAGACTGTTTAGTTTACAATGTAAGGTGCTTACAGAAAAGATCGTTGCTTAAGTTTTGATTTGAATTTATAATGATCGTTATTTGTTAACGCATTCACTTATTTTTATATGTAGGTACCTACTAGACGATATTAATGCATAAATATAAAAAAAACATTTTGTTATTGTGTTCTACTTCATGTCACTGGCTGAAGCCAGAGTAATTTTTATAGGTACAGTTTTATTAAACTAGGCACGATTTTATCAGACCTGGTCACGATATTATCAGACCAGTTTGATAATACCACGTTTTCTCATTTTTTGAAAAATCATTAATATTTTAGTTTGTGTTTAGCTTTCAGCATTATTGCTATGCTATATGGATAGCCGAATAAATGACCTATCTAAAACTGCACAGTTTATTTTTTTGAAGCATTTCTGAGCTTAGATATACGCTTCGGTTCTTAGGGCTCGGTAATTGCCAACTCTCCCCTACGTTAAATGTGATGTCTTTGTCAAGAACATTCGTGATGAGATCACCTCATCGAGCATCAAATATGATTTCTTTTCAAGAGCATACGTGTCTCGCGATGATTTCATCGAACACGTGCAAAACTGCAAATTTTGCAATTTCGCATAAGTCAATGGAGAGTTATTGTTTTGAAGAACATGTCGCGACATGTCTCGCGATGATTTATCGAACACGTGCAAAACTGCAAATTTTGCAATTTCGCATAAGTCAATGGAGCGATATTGTTTTGAAGAACATGTCGCGACATGTCTCGCGATGATTTCATCGAACACGTGCAAAACTGCAAATTTTGCAATTTTGCATAAGTCAATGGAGCGTTATTGTTTTGAAGAACTTGTCGCGACATGTCTCGCGACGATTTCATCGAACACGTGCAAAACTGCAAATTTTGCAAATAGCGCCGATGTACGGCTGCTGAGATGAAATTTGATATGATAAGCAAACGATGCATCATTAGTAGAATATAAAATGACGAATCTGGGGGATACACTCAATAGTCGAGAACTGGAAGTCGTGAGTGCAACAAATGGCGTTAGCAAGAGGATCGTGCAATAACATGGAACAAGAATTTTTGGAGCAATCCACCCTGTTAAATTCGAGAGAAGACTTTGCCGCGTGGGAGCAACGATGCAACGAGTTTATCGAATCGTTGGAAGAACAAAGCCGAATTAAACGGCCACGATTATCGATCGATCAGTCATCGATCGGTCTCAAACAGTCGTTGGTCGCTTGTATCGCGCGACTCGAAGGTTTGAAAGACTCGGTACGTCAACGTTTCGTGCATGTGGGTGCTGGATACAGTGCGAGTGAGACAGGACTCAGATGGCGCGAGATAGATACGGCTTTTAAAATTCGTATATTGACAGGTGCGGTAATAAATTCCAAACACATCGACCCTCATCAATTTCTCAAAGATGCGGGAGACATTGTACTTAATCGTGTGCGGAACGTCATGCAACGACATAGCAATGTAAAAATTAACACAGTGTTTAATGGTGAATTTGTTGCGGGTGTAAAAGTATCGCAACGAGAAACTATGAACTCTTTCGTGAGTCCGATCTGTGTGAGTGGTACAAGCGACACGTCATCGAGGCTACCTTAGCAAAGCTGGAGGAATTCCAGGAACGTGATAGCGGATGGGCGTTGTCGCGTATACTCAATTTAACGGTAAATGTGAACAAATATAATCCATTGCACGCGGGGTGTTTTGTGGAAATACCGCGAGATATTAAAAAGAAGAAAGCGGTGATAAACGTACGATCATTGGGCAATGCATGTTTCGCATGGTCCGTGGTGGCTGCTCTGCATCCAGCCCAAAGAAATGCAGAACGGAAATCGTCGTATCCTCATTACACGTCGGTGCTAAATCTTACAGACATTGAGTTTCCAATGACGTTGGATCAAATTAAAAAATTTGAAAATCACAACGACATCTCCATCAACGTCTACAGCATCGAAAAAAACAAGGAACTTGCTATCCTACCAATACGGGTTACTGATCGTAAGATGGGCAGACACGTAAATCTGCTGTACATACATGCATGACGACAACGTGGGACATTTTGCGTGGATCAAGAACCTATCCCGCCTCGTGAGCTCGCAATTGAGCAAAAATACGAACAAAAAATACTTTTGCGATCGGTAAGTACCTAGAGTTCTTTTAATAATATATAATATTTTGTGTATAAAAAAATTTATAATATTTGCGTTTATTTTTTGCAGATGCTTGCACTACTTCAGCTCCAACGAGAAATTGGAAGTCCACACCGTCGACTGTCAGGAGATGAATGACTGCGCGATCAAGTTACCGAGCGATAATGACAAGTAGTTGGCCTTTAAGAATCATAGCAGGAAGGAACGAGTTCCGTTTGTCGTATACGCCGACCTGGAATGTACCCTGGAGAAGATGGAAGCGGATCCGGAAACGTCCAGGTACACATATCAGCATCATCGCGTGTTTAGCATAGGGTACTACGTGCGTTGCTCGTACGACGAGTCGTTATCTATGTATCGGTTTCGTCGCGATAAGGATTGCGTCGCGTGGTTCGCCGAGGAGCTAAGACGTTTAGCTCACGACGTAAAGACCATTTTGTCCACTAATATTCCCATGGCAGATTTCACGCGAGACGAGTGGGAAAAGTTTAAAGCGCAACGCACTGTCACGTGTGCGAAAAACCGTTTGAGCCAGACGACGTGCGAGTACGCGACATTGTCACCTGACCGGCCGATACAGAGGTCCCGCGCATTCTAATTGTAACTTAAATTATAAAGATTCGCATTGCATTCCCATAGTGTTTCATAATTTATCAGGCTATGACGCACATTTTATTATAACTGAAATAGCAACAGCGTACGAAGGACATGTAGATTTACTCCCAATTACAAAAGAGAAATATATTTCGTTTACAAAAAATGTTCAAAGCACCGAAGATAAAGATAAGAAAACGTGCGTCAAATTGCGATTTATCGATTCGTACAAGTTTCTCACCGCTAGTCTCGACAAATTGGCATCTTATCTCAGCAAGGATAAACTGCGAATATTGCAACGCGAATTTTGTAAAATATCCGCAGAAAATTTTGATTTGCTGACACGAAAAGGTGTATTTCCCTATGAATACATTGACTGCGTCGAAAAATTGGAGGACTTGTGTTTACCACCGCGCGACTCGTTTTACAGTTCATTGACAGGTGACACCGTATCCGAGAGCGATTACGCGCACGCCGCCGACGTCTGGCAGCGGTTCTCCATTCGATCGCTCGGTGATTACAGCGATTTATATCTCAAAACTGATGTCTTGCTGTTGGCCGATATCTTTGAAAATTTTCGCGATAGTTGCGTCGCGAGTTATGGACTCGATCCCGCGTATTATTATACTCTACCGGGTTTTACATGGGATGCCATGTTAAAGCATACACACATCAATTTCGAATTGCTCACCGACATTGACATGATCATGTTTATCGAACGCGGTATACGCGGCGGTTTGAGTCAATGTTCAAACAGATACGCGCTGGCCAACAACAAGTACATGCAGTCGTACGATCCATCGAAACCGTCGTCGTACCTGATGTATTTTGATGTAAATAACTTATACGGCTGGGCAATGTGTCAACCATTGCCATATGCAGATTTTAAATGGGTCGACGACGTAACCGATTTTAATGTTATGGATGTCGCGTTAGATTCCTCGATAGGCTACATACTCGAAGTCGACTTGGAGTATCCACAACACCTTCACGACGCGCACACTGACCTACCGTTCTGTTCGACGCGCGATAAACCACCCGGTAAGCGGCAGGACAAGCTCCTCGCAACATTATATGATAAGAAACGATATGTAATACATTATCGCAACCTACAGCAGTGTACTCGTCACGGTCTCCGTATATCAAAGATTCACCGCATACTGAAATTCGCGCAATCTCCATGGCTTCGCGATTATATAGAACTTAATACGAAATTTAGGACATTGGCCAAGAATGATTTCGAAAAAAATTTATACAAATTGATGAACAATGCCGTGTTTGGTAAAACCATGGAGAATGTGCGCAATCACGTTGACGTGCGACTCGTGACTCAATGGGAGGGTAGATACGGCGCGGAGGCAATGATAGCAAAACCAAATTTTCATAGCCGAAGCGTCTTTTCGGAGAATCTTGTAGCAATAGAAATGCGAAAACTCGAGGTGAAGTTCGACAAACCAATCTACGTGGGTATGTGCATCCTCGATATATCCAAGACATGTTTGGATGAATTTCATCACGAGTACATGTTACCGCTGTATCGCGATAAGTGTAAAGTCACGTACACCGATACGGACAGTCTCATTTATCACATCGAGTGCGACGATGTATACGATACCATGAAGCGCCATATTCATAGATTTGACACTAGCAAATACGCGATCGATAATACATATGGTATCCCACTCGCCAATAAAAAAGTACCGGGCTTAATGAAAGACGAAAACAGCGGTGCGATAATGACCGAATTCGTCGGGCTTAGAGCAAAGATGTAGGCCTTGCGAGTAGATGGTAAAAAAGATACGAAAAAGGCTAAAGGTGTTAAGAGTAACGTCGTAGCCAGGTCGATAACGTTCGACGACTACACGCGGTGTCTGCGCGACGAAATTGAAATGTCGCGACAGCAGGCTTGCATAAGATCCAAACTACACGAGGTATACACCATATCCGAAACGAAAATAGCTCTAAGTCCGTACGACGATAAGCGCTACATTATACCCGGTTCTACCGAAACGCTGCCATGGGGACATTATAAAATACCATTGTAAATATATTGTAAATACATTTAGAAAAATAAATGACACATTTGTATGTATAATATGTTTTTATATTGTAATAAATTTTTACAATACATTATTCTTGTGTATCCATGAATTGTGTGAATTATCAAATCCTAACCACTTTACATAAACCTCATCCCCCCTTTTGCGCAAAACTTTTTCAACGAGATACACGTCGGGATTAGCAACGCGATGTAACTCGTATTCGTAGAAGCCGCCGGCGATGGGTTTTCCGCAGGAATCTTCCAACAGATACGTCACGGGATTAGTTTTCTGCACTTTGACGATTCTAAACACCTCCGTGGTCCAATTTGGCGTGTATCCTTTCTCGAAGATTGTCTTGAATTTACTCACGCGTACCGAGTCGCCCACTTTGAATCGCGCGGGAGCAGCGATCTTTACGTGGCTGTACACCGTTGCTAGGAGCTTGTCGGCGATTGCGGGGGTAACATCGATTGGTCGCATGCCGATAGTTCGATGCTTTCGCGCGTTGTAATCCGATACGAGACCCGGCAGCGAGTCGATCCATTTGTAATTTCCATTGCGCGTAAACATTTTCCACATGTCGTTCTTGAGCGTGCGATTGAATCGTTCGACGACAGATGCCTTCATTACGGAATAGGTCGAATAGTGATTGATATTATGTTTCTTCAAGAATTTCTGCACGTTTGCGTTGTAAAATTTTTTTCCCTTGTCAGTCTGAAAATTTTTCGGGTATCTTCCGCCGTCTCGAATTATTTTCGCCATCGCCGCAGTAACCTCGGTTCCGCTCTTGGCCTTGAGCGGTATGGCCCATGCGTGCTTGCTCAGCACGTCGATAACGGTGAGTATGTAGTGGTAGCCTCTGTTGAATCGTGTGTATGGACGCATCTCGACCACATCCGCTTGCCACAGATCATCGTATCCCTGCACTATGACGCGTCTTCGAGAAAAATTTCTTCTCGCAGGAGCGTGTAATTCTTCTACCAACCTCCGTTTCTCAGTTGATTGCTTCTTACCGGCCATGACGATGACGCGCAACTGACGCAGATATCAGATGTACGTTCTTATCTATTCGCGATGATTCGCAATTACGACTTGAATCATCTTTTGAAGTTTGTTTAGGGTAATTTGCACGTTACTCTGGAATGCGGCCATCTTTCTCTCAATTTCATCCTGTCGATCTTTCAAAATTTGCACGCTCTGCTGCACGTAACGTTTATTGGCTGCATCGCCATCATCTACAGGCGGCGCTATCCGTCGAATCTTGCGCGATTTCGCGTCAAAGTCAGTGGCGACCATGCAAAGGGCGTTATCGCGCACGTAATTTCTGATTAATCCGCTCCATTGATAGTACGGTTCCGCACCGCCTCTTCCGAGCGATATACCAAACTTGTTGATCGGCATTTTGATGTTGATTGAACGGATCGCTGTCGCACCATTTAATTTATAATAAATCCAGCCTCGCGAAGTTCCTCGATAATCGACAGGATCTCGTTATCGTGACTGGTGTGACCTGCTAGGCGTGAAGCTTCGAGCAATCGAAGACAATCTACGAGCTCGTTGGGATCGTCCCAATGAACATAGTCGATCTTGTTGTCATTTAATGTCATGGCACGCGGTATACCTTTTCCAGCTTTTTTACCCGATATCGACGATGCAATTATATGATCGATCTTATTGCCTGTCATGGCCCGCGGTATACCTTTTCCAGCTTTTTTACCTGAAATCAACGGCCCGATTATATGTGTGTACTTGTATCTCCCGTTGCCCTTTATTTGAGCGTGAGCATCATAATTGCGTTTATGAACATTTGTCATCAACAGAATGCTCTTGTATGTTTGCATATCGTCCTCCGTGTAGATATCGTCATCGGGATATTTCTTAAAGATTAATTCGAAAAGACCGCGTGTGCCAGCGTATCATATGCCGTCGATAATTATGTTGTCCTCGTTGTTCACGTCGAAACGTTTATTACCGAGCATCATTCCATCGTTGGTGAATTTAACACCGTACGCGATGTCCATACCGCTTTCTTCATCGCCGCTCAGAACTGCCCCGATATACTTTTGGCTCAATGGACCCAATTGATCTCGCAACGTTTCTCGACCCTCAGATGTTTGCAACTGCTGTCGAACGGACGTCACGAGTGAGTCATTCGTGGTTTCAAAAACATCTTCGTTTGCGAGCACTGTGGGTTGTACGGAAGACGCAGAGGTTATCGGTGGTTCATTCAATAAACCTTTCGATTGTTTCGCTTTACGCGGCTGTAAAATTTTGGTTATTTCGCTCAAATTAGATGGCACATTTATCGATCTTTTCAATGTAACCGGAGTTGAAGCCATTACAGAGTCGCTAAACGACGCGTTTGGTCGTTGTCGTTTGAGCTTCGGCTCTTCGTCTTCCCACGCTGTTTCATTCTCAATCTTTGACACATCAGATTCTTTGCCAACGGTGTTTTCGACAATCTGCCTTAGAGGCTCGATGATGGGCTTAAAGTGTCTCTCCAACGCGACATCTTCCTCCACTTTGCCAGTTTTCAGGGCGTGATACTTTTTGCGAATCGAATTGCTCGTTTTCGCAATTTGATTTGCTATCCTCTCACGCTCTCTAATCTCCTTGCTGCTGTCCATGTTGCGATAACGTTGTTCAGTCGGCGCGTCGACAACAACTAACCACGTTTCGGTATCGCAAAGTCGTTAAATCCTTTTCTGTATCGACCATTCGAAATCGCGCTGTCCTTGTCTATCACCACGAATCCATACTTTGGTTGCCAACAGGTATGACACAATTTACTGAAATCATCGTAAGACATATCTGTGTTAACGTGATCGTTGTACACGTGTTTCAGATTGGTACCATCCTGTTTAAACAGAATCAATAAATTCGCGTTGTCGCGTATAAGATGCTTCGGTATCTTTGCATACGTCTGACAAAGATAGAAAGAGTCAACGTCCGCGTGCCGGCCCATTGCAAAGTATTCTCTTATCGTATCCTGCTTGTCGCACGCCACGTCATCAAAGATAAAAATAGAATTCGGGAGCGCCTCGCTCGGCGGAATGACGTCACTGTTATTCGAGAACGTAAAGTAGCCAATCTCTTCTATCGGTGTTAGTATATTCTCCAAATATCGATATTTCGGTTGTTGCAACGATTTCGAGTACACATACACGTTCTCGAAACGTACACCGTGCGGACTTTCCAGCAAGCTTATCAAGACGTTTGTCTTGCCGCAATTCGACGGGCCGCAGATGATACCGCGTATAGAAATCGGTAGCATGCCTCCATGTTTGCGCACCTCTTTCGTTAACGTCACTTTGATCGTCTGCAATTGTCGTACGAACCGCATTTTACCTCCCCTCCACAACGAATAAAATGCAGTATCGAGAAAGCTGGCCTATTTATAGAGACGCGTAAAGCTGAGATGCTCAGTCGTTCGTTAAAATGTTTTTGCTCGTGTCGGATAACAGCGATATTTACGATTTAACCGCCGAGCAGTTAAAGTATATACCGAAGGTCATTCTGCTGCAACAGTTTTATAATCACATAGATTATTTGTGGGATAAGCTTCCTGAACATATCAAGGCAGATTCGGAGGTTCAACAATATCGGCGCTGTTTAATACATTATAATTTGCCGTGTCAGCAAATGCACATCGACGGTCCGCCGCCGTTGATAAAAAACTGCGGCGAATGCCGCCGAAGATAGGCCGAGGTCTGTTGAATCGCGCGATAAACGCGCTTCCGATCGAATTACATATCCCCGGCTATCAATTTTGTGGACCGGGAACTCGCTTAGAAACACGATTGGCAAGAGGTGATCGGGGTATTAATCCATTGGACGCAGCGTGTCGCGAGCACGACATAGCCTACTCGCGTAGCAACGATCTCGCAGAACGACACGTGGCAGACAATATACTCGCCGCGGAAGCGCGACAACGTGTCACCGCGAACGATTCTACTCTCGGAGAGAGAGCTGCGGCTACAGCCGTCTGGGCGGCCATGAAGGCTAAAACGAAACTCGGTATGGGTTTGAAAACGAAGAAAAAGAAAAAGACCAAGCGAATACTTCCGGTAGTGAAACGCGGCGGTATCCTACCGATCCTGCCGTTATTAGGGGTTCTCGGCTCGTTGGTCGGTGGAGCGGCGGGAGTCGCAAAGGTCGTGAATGATAACAAAGCCGCGCGGCGTCAGCTGGAAGAGATGCAACGTCACAATCGCGCCATGGAAGATCACGGACTTTATCTCGCTCCGTACAAACGCGGACGGGAAGTCTCGAGGAAAAAAAAAACTTCGAAAAGACGCTAAAAATTCCCAAGGGTGTAACTACCAACGTGCAACTGCAACAATTGGCAAAACGTATGCGCATTCCATATTTTAGAGGTATTTTTATGCGCGACTCGTTACCGATCGGCGATATACGTCGAAACGAGAGCGGTATCGTGAATTTGGATAATACTGAGAGACCGGGTACTCACTGGGTGACGTACGCGAAGAGGGGAAATCGTGCCATATATTTCGACAGTTTTGGCAATCTTCGACCACCGAGAGAATTGGCGCAGTATCTAGAGAACAATGTAATGAGTACAATCGCACGCCTTATCAGCGATACGATCAGAGCAATTGCGGACAACTGTGTCTGCGTTTTCTACAGTCGGTTGACAATCAATTTAAAGACCGGCGTTACGCTGTTTAATCTCAGTATTCATTCAAACATGTCACTGACATTTACGCTCACCGGCAAGAGCAACATCCTCGCGGTAAGCTACTTTCCCGCCGTGGATTTGAGCGATGGCGATTACGAGCTCAGTCTGACAGATTTTGAAACCTATCACACGATACCGAATGTAAATTTGTCGAACAATAAATTCTACTATGGCGACGACGACAAAGAGATTACCATTCCCGAAGGATCGTACGAACTGCATGATATAGACATGTATCTGAAACGCGCTCTTTTATGGGACCAATCCAATAATTTCTCGACAAACGAAGATGACCCGCACCCATTGATTATTATTCGAGCCAACAACAATACGATGAAGAGCGAGATCAAGTGCTCTTATCGGGGACTCCGCACAAAATCATAAGGATTTTGGACCTCACTGAAAATTTTTGAAACTTTGATATGTTACAGGTTATGACCTCCTGATCAAAAGTCCTCATGGGTGCAAGACTCAAAAATGGATAGATTTTGAGATATAGAGGTTAGAAAGTTATCAACTGCCTCTACGAGCGCCACTCGGCGCGCGTATTTTTATGACTGTATTCGTGTGTGTTTATGTGTGTGCGTGTGCGCGCGCGCGTGTGTGTGTGTGTGTGTGCATCTTAGTAACCACAATAAATAAAAATGACTAACGTTGATCGTTGTTGATCAAGTGATTCCCAGATTGGTTGGCGAACTTTCACATTGGGAGTACTGATTGTTTTCTTGATTTTTGCCTCAGTTTAAAAATGGTTTATCTATGTATGTACTTGAACGTGAAAATATATTTTCAAGCAGTATCTTTTACTACGTTGAAGATTTCTAATGGCCAGTCTACAATGAGTCGTTAGTCGTTAATCAGATGTCGGAAGAAATAGTTATAAGCGTATCATAAGGCAACCGGAGGCCTGTAATCGGTGATCGTAAGAGATGGCATTTGGCCAATCGCTTATGATTGCCGATTACAGACTTCTGATCGCCTTATGACACGTTTATGACTTTTTCCGACTCTCTTCCGACATCTGACTAACGACTAACAACTCATTGTAGACTGGCCATTAGAAATCTTCAACGTAGTAAAAGATACTGCTTGAAAATATATTTTCACGTTCAAGTACATAGATAAACCATTTTTAAACTGAAGCAAAAATCAAGAAAACAATCAGTTATCCCAATGTGATGGTTCGCCAACCAATCTGAGAATCACTTGATCAACAACGATCAACGTTAGTCATTTTTATTTATCGTAGTTAACTAACTAAGATGCGCACGCACGCACACACGCATACACGCGCGCACACACACACACGCGCTCGCGCGCGCACACACACACCACGCGCGCACGCACACACACAAACATAAACACACACGAATACAGTCATAAAAATACGCGCGCCGAGTGGCGCTCGTAGAGGCAGTTGATAACCTTCTAACCTCTATATCTCAAAATCTATCCATTTTTGTGTCTTGCACCCATGAGGACTTTTGATCAGGAGGTCATAACCTGTAACATATCAAAGTTTCAGAAATTTTCAGTGAGGTCCAAAATCCTTATGATTTTGTGCGGGGTCCTTTCACAAAACCGAACAACATTGAATCGCTGCTGGGATTTTCAGCGAATCGCGTACTGAAGTCGCGACAATGGCACGAATCGGATGTTCCGATAAATATAATCAACGTAAACATCATTCGCATAGAGTGTAACGTGACCACTGGTGCATACAGCAACGACAAGTACGTGCATACGATACACGAGTTTTCACCGAGCGTGCCTCCAGGATATAAGATATCGGAAACGCCGGCACAGATCATTTACCTTCCGATCATCGTACGGAGCATTTCGGACTTGACGCTTCGCGTCGTGGATCAGGACGGTCGATTGATTGATTTTCGCGGAGAAGAGATCACCGTTAGACTGCATGTACGAAGACGACGGCGATAACGTGAGATGCTCATACTGAACGAAGCTGAGCAGGTGCGACAAACGAGAAACAAAAAGACAATCCGATCGCCAAAAAAGAAACTCACTGCGTCGAACGTTGAATTTTTGAAATCATTGGGTTTCGTCGTACGAAATGGCTAATATCTTAAACATTGGTGGTGAACCGATCTTTGACGACAGCATCATCAAGATTGAGACACACACGTACAATCCGTACGCCAACACAACGTTTGGACATAACGATGAGATAAGAATACCCATACAACAGCAGGATTTATACACGTTGCCGCGTGAAAGCTTTCTCTACGTTGAAGGACGATTGGTAATAAAGAGAAGGAATGATGAGTCTCAGGCAACGCTTGCGAATAATTGCGTGGCGTTCATGTTCGATGAGATTCGATACGAGCTCAACGGCGTGGAGATTGATCGCAACAGAAACGTTGGAATAACCAGTACCATCAAGAACTACGTATCGCTATCGTATAATGATTCTCAACTCATGCGGAATGCTGGCTGGGACGTTACATCGAGCATACCGGAAGGATACTTCAACTTTTGCGTACCGCTCAAGTTGTTGCTGGGCTTTTGCAAAGATTACAAACGCGTCGTTGTTAACGCTCGTCACGAATTAATTTTGATACGAGCGCGTAGCGATAACAATTGCATTGTAGGAAATCCGGCGACAGAGCCGGAAATCGAATTGTTTAAAATACAGTGGCGAATGCCTCACGTCACATTAAACGAGATCAATAAGCTATCCATGCTACGGGCCTTGGAAAGCGGGCGATATCTTAGTGTCAGTTTTCGTTCGTGGGATCTGTACGAGTACCCCATGTTGCAGAGCACGACCAAGCATTCGTGGGCCGTCAAAACGGCGACTCAGTTAGAGAAGCCGCGGTACGTTATCTTTGCGCTGCAGACCGGCCGCAAGAATATCATGTCTCAAAATGTTAGCGTATTCGATGACTGTAACTTGACCAATGTCAAACTTTATCTAAACTCCGAATTTTATCCGTACGACGACATGAATCTGGATTTTACTAAAAATCGATACGACGTTCTTTTCGATATGTATGCGCGTTTTCGTAAAACTTATTACGGATACGATTCCATCGATACGCTTTGCAGCTTGTATACATTCCTGATGGAAGGACCTTTTGTTGTCATCGATTGCTCGCGACAAAACGAATCTGTCAAGAGCGCCACCGTGGATGTGCGAATAGAATTTGATTGTAAAGAAAATGTACCTGCAAATACTACCGCCTATTGTCTCATCTTGCATGATCGTGTAATCGAATACTGCCCGCTGTCTAATGTAGTGCGCAAACTCATGTAAATTGCAATATCAACAGATATTGCGATATAAGATACAATAGCTGTTTCATAGCGGTTCAATAGCTGTTTGATAGCTGTTTGATAGTTGTTTTTAGCTGTTTTTAGCTGTTTCATTGCGGTTCAATAGCTGTTTGATAGCTGTTCAATAGCAGTTATACAGATCGCAGTTATACAGATAGCTGTTTTAGTTGTTTGATAGCTGTTCAAGAGCTGTTTGATAGCTGTTCAATAGCAGTTATACAGATCAAATCATCGAAAGTCAATGGCGCGATATCGTTTTCAAGAACATACGTGTCTCGCGGTGACTTCATCGCACACGTGCAAAACTGCCCATCGCAGACTTTTCGGCATGCGCAATTGTATGGATGCTGAGATCATGGTGAAATTAGATATGATAAACAAACGATGTGACAATAGTGAGATGTAGCAGGATGCATTTGATGGTACGCTCAGTAGTCGAGGACTAGAAGTAAGAGCAGTCGGTTGGCGTGCTTGATCGTGTTTGGACGTGTTTGTCTTGTCGAAAAAATTATTTTCTTAATGCTACTGTGCACCAAATTTAACGTGACATGAGCGACGAGTACAAGGAACTTTGCAAACCGGTGGTTAATTCAAAATTCAAGATTGTGAAAATCAGTGAACCGTTTGGGAGGAATTGTTACAACGTAACGAGATATCTGATCCGTCGCGAAATCGGAATCGCCGATCACCAATCAAACCGAAATTTTCTCAAATTCCAAATATACTGGGAAAGAATAGAAGATGTCGTTTTCATGAGCGGTAGAGAATACAGCGTCTAATTGATTTAGACGCGTTAGTGCAACACCGCAGTTTCATTATTATTTTATGATTGAACATTTTTTTTTAACGTGACATGAGCGACGAGTACATAAAATTGTGCAAACCGGTGGTTAATTCTAAATTCAAGATCGTGAAAATCAGCGAACCGTTCGGGAAAAATTGTGGCAGATTGGATTTGTGGAGAGTCGACGTACCGCGATATCTGATCCGTCGCGAACTCGGAATCGCCGATCTCCGATCGAACCGGGAGTTTCTCGATTTCCAACTATTATGGACCTCTGGATATTATTATGAGTCTGGATATTATTATTGAGTTTAGCGCGTGAGTGCAATACCGCGGTGTAAATTAAGAGACTGGCCTGTATTCTGAAGGTGACTGACTCAAGAGCCAAAGGTTTTTGGTTCAAATCCCGCGGTGGTAAGCGAATTTTCTATGTATAATATAAATTTAATTAAACGCGATTGTGAGCGCGAACGGGGGCCGGGGGCCGGGAGAGATAACGCGAACGGGGGCCGGGAGTCGGGCGCGCGAACGGCGGCCGGGGGCCGGGAGGGACCGCGCGCGAACGAGAAGACGCGCGCGACCGGGGGACGAGGGCGAGGGAGAGATAACGCAAGCGGTTGCACGCGGTCGCCCCGCGGCGCCGGAAAACGCGAACGCTCCGCGGCGCGGCGAAAACGCGGTCGCCCCGCGGCGCCGAAAAACGCGGACCCCCTCGCCCCGCGGCGCCGGAAAACGCGGACCCTCTCGCCCCGCGGCGCCGGAAAACGCGGACCCCCTCGCCCCGCGGCGTCGGAAAACGCGGTTCCCCCCTCCCCCTCTCCGCGGCGCTCGAAAAACGCGGTTCCCTCCCCTCGCCCCGCGGCGCTCGAAAAACGCGGTTTCCCCCCTTCCCCTCCCGCCCCCCTCCTCACCCCCGCCCGCGGTCTTCCCTTCCCCGCCCGCGGTTCCCCCCGCCCCTCACCCCCCCTCAGATCCCATAGGTTGAGTTAGAACAAACGTAGCTTACCTACTTGTGTTCTATGTCCATGAGCTAACCCGAGCCAGGTTCGTCACAAATCGAACACGCCATTAGTTCTTATATGGAAGCGCGATAAAAAAAAGACATTTTTAATAAGATAAACCTTTTTACAGGACAGTTGCTAATACTTCATATTATAATACGAATCACCGTCCCTCAGGGGTGGCGATGATATTTAATCATTACGAATACTCTAACGATCCCAAGGGGCAGAATACTCGATTTGGGACACAAATTGATCAAATGAAATTAATATATACTTGGAACAGACTAGGATTTAGAGTCAACCTTGATCTCAAACTAGGATTTTGAGATCAAGGACCTGATAACAAAGCCTCCTGAAGAGAATAAATATGAGAGTATCAAGAGGGCATTAATACAACGCCTATCGATCTCTCAAGAACAACAAATCCGTCAGCTTTTAGAACACGAAGAAATGGGCGATCGAAGACCTTCACAGTTTCTTCGGCACCTTCAGGCATTGGCCAGCACAGCCATGCCGGAGCAGCTCCTGCGTACCTTATGGATGGGCAGATTACCATCACAATTACAGGCTATTTTGGCCACACGAAACGCTGACAACTTGGAAGCCGTAGCCGAGCAGGCCGACAGAATTCACGAAGTCACCTGCAGAGCTGTAACAGTCGCCAGTATGCAATCAGTAACGAGCTCCTCATTAGAAAATCAGATTACAGAGTTAGCTAAGAAATTCGAAAAATTAGAGAACCGGTTGTCTCGTCCCAGGAACAGAGACAACAAGCGAGATCGTTCCAGGAGTCGTTCCAAAAAGGGCCAGCAAGAAGAAAAAAAGTCAGACATTTGCTACTACCATCGACGGTTCAAGGAGAAGGCTCAGAATGCACACAGCCGTGCAACTTCAAGAAAGCATTGGAAAACTAACCGGGCAGTTGTTATCAGCGGCAAACGGCCCCTGCCCGAAGCCATGCCGCTTATTTGTCACTGACCGCAGCTCAAAAATTCGGTACCTCATCGATACCGGCTCCGATGTCAGTGTATACCCCCGCTCGTTGGTACGAACACGACGTTGGGCTGACTCAAAAGAGCTATTTGCGGCTAATGGATCCAACATTAAGACATACGGAGATCTCACGATGCAGCCTGATCTCGGTCTCCGTCATGCATTTCTTTGGCGATTTGTTGTCGCAGACGTGACTACGCCAATAATTGGATCCGACTTCCTGGCGCATTTTCATCTACTTCCGGACGTGAAAGAAGGACATCTGGTAGATGCAAAAACAGGACTCAGGGCAAACGGAACGGCAAATAAAAACATTTTACCGTCGGTAAAAGCTGTCATGGGAGACACACTCTTCTATCGATTATTGGCTCGATTTCCCGGGATTACAAGAACCACGGGAACGCACCGACAAAAGCAGCCGCATTCAACGATGCACTATATCAAAACTACAGCAGGTCCTCCAGAAGCTTGCCGACCACGAAGGTTGGCGCCTGACAAGTTGAAAGCAGCCAAAACGAAGTTTAATCTACTTCTTGAAGAAGGAATTATTCGACCGTCTAAAAGCCCTTGGGCCTCGCCGTTACACATGGCTCCTAAAAAAGGAAACTCCTGGAGATCCTGCGGGGATTATAGGAAGGTGAATTCTCGGACTGAGCCTGACCGATATCCAATTCCACATATAGAAGATTTCAGCCATTCCCTGAGCGGAAAGAAATTTTTCTCTACTTTGGATCTGGTCAGAGCCTACAATCAGATTCCGGCACACCCAGACGACATCACCAAAACGGCAATTATCACGCCGTTCGGGTTATTCGAGTACTTATATATGCCTTTCGGACTACGGAACGCCGCGTAGACCTTCCAGAGATTTATAAACGAAATCTTGCATGGCTTGGACTACTGCTACGCATACATTGACGATATCATAGTCGCCTCCGCAACGGAAGAAGAGCATCTAAAACATTTAGAAGAAGTATTTCGTCGTCTCGAGACATATGGCGTCCAACTAAATCCGGCCAAATGTGTTTTGGGAGCTTCGCAGGTGAAGTTTCTCGGATACCTTGTTTCAACTGAAGGCACACGCCCGTTGCCAGATAAAGTCCAGGCTATATGCGACTTCAAAAAACCCGAAAATATCAAGCAACTTAGACAATTCCTGGGAACTTTGAACTTCTACCGAAGATTCATACCAGGAGCAGCAAAAGACCAAGCCACATTACACGATGTCCTATGAGGTCCGAAGGCGAAAGGAAAGACGCCAATCGAGTGGAATCCACAACTCGAGCAAGCTTTTCAGAGATGCAAAGACAGCCTCTCGAAAGCTACGCTCTTGGCGCATCCCAGAGCCGAAGCCAAGCTTACATTAACTACAGATGCTTCGGATACAGCACTCGGGGCAGTGGTTCAGCAGGAAACTAACAACGGATGGCAGCCATTAGCATTCATGAGCAAGAAGCTTAATCCAGCGCAGAAGAAGTACAGCCCGTACGACAGGGAGATTCTAGCCATCTACACAGCAGTAAAATATTTCCGACATCTATTAGAAGGACGGAAATTTACGATCTTCACGGACCACAAGCCCTTAATACGCTTTCCAACAAGACCTGTTACGCAGCTCTCCTCGTCAAGCAAGACATCTGGACTTCATTGGGCAGTTCTCAACGGACATTCAACACGTGGCTGGAAAGGACAACGTCGTTGCAGACACGCTGTCTCGCATCAAAGCAATTGAAAAAGCTCCGGACTTTGAAGGATTGGCAAAATCGCAGCAAGAAGATCTAGAATTAAAACAATTGTTAGATGGCAGCATTCAATCGTCACTTAAATTGACGAAAGTACAAATACCTGGCTCAACGACAGAATTACATTGTGACACTTCGACACCAGTCGCACGCCCTTACGTGACAGAGCCATTTAAACAGCAAGCTTTTTAGAGCCTGCATGGCTTATCACATCCAGGGATAAAGGCTACAGTAAGATTAGTCACACAAAAATACGTATGGCCTAATATACGAGACGACTGTCGAAAATGGGCTCAAGCGTGTCTCCAGTGTCAGAAAGCCAAGGTATACAAACATACGGTCTCGCCTACAAGAAATTTCTTAGGACCTTCCAAACGTTTTCAACATATTCACATGGACATAATTGGACCTATGCCGACATCACAGGAATACAAATACTGCCTAACTATCATCGACCGTTTCACAAGGTAGCCAGAAGCGATACCCGTCCCCGACATCACCGCAGAAACCGTGGCAAGACAGTTTTTTATCAACTGGATAGCTAGATATGGCACGCCAGCACGAGTTACAACGGACCAAGGACGGCAATTTGAATCCGAGCTGTTCAAAAAACTTACAAAACTAACGGGTTCAGCACACCTTCGCACCACGGCATATCATCCACAAGCAAACGGCATGATTGAAAGATTCCACCGGCAGTTGAAAACAGCCATTAAAAGTCACCAAACGGAAAAATGGACAGAAGTTCTACCAGTGATCCTGATGGGAATCAGAGCAGCATGGAAGGAAGACCTGCAGGCGACACCAGCTGAAATGGTCTTTGGAGAATCAATCCGATTACCCGGACAATTCCTCGAAGAGACAGGCGCAAAATTTGACGACACAGAAGGTTTCGCAGCACAACTAAATAAAATCATGAAGAACCTGCAACATAAGTTAAGAAGACACGGACAAAAAGCTATTTTTACATATAAAGATTTAGCTACAACGCAAAAAGTGTTTCTTCGTCATGACGCACCAACGGGAGCTTTACAGCCACCATACGATGGACCATTCAAAGTGCTAAACAGAGAAGAGAAAACATTCAAGATCTGCATCAATAGACGACCTGTCAATGTGTCAATCGATAAGTTGAAACCCGCCTACATCCTGGAACGAGAAGAACCTGAGCTAACTCAGCCGTCAACTGAAACCTCACAAACTCCCGAAGAGCCGCAACAACAGCAACGGACGAGAAGCGGACAAACATCACGTCCACCAGTCCGTTTTTAGGAACTCTAATTCAACCAAGGGGGTTATGTGGCGGTCGGCCGTCCGCCACGAACGCACGACAATGCCGCGGCGCGCAGGCGGCGAGTCGGGAGGCGCGCGGCGCGGGCAGCAATATCGATCGGCGGGCTAGTTCGGCACGCGCCCGCCATACGGCGTTTCGCCGGCTGATCTGCTCGTAAGTAAGATTCGACACGACCCTTATATAAAAGGCCGCTCAGCGAGGTTTCTCCAGTCCAGTGATCCTAGAGAACGCCAGTTGAGGAGTGCTCAATACCAGGGCCCTCGGCTTTAATCTCTTTGTCGAAGTGTGCTTTTCAGGGCCTTCGTTTATACCTGCTTTACAGGGCGTTAACTCTCCGTGGTAAGAGTCTACCGACACCCTGCCGCGGAAAGGTTATCGGGGTCATATTGACCCTGCCCGTCGGGCAACACCGTATCCGGTGGAGACCAAGGCACTGCCTTCTCCAACCCCAATTCCTGTTCCTGTTTCCGAGGCCAAGACGAAGGATCCTTCCCTGATCTCCAAGCCTGTATCCCTACCACCGTGGAAGCATATTCCGAAGTCCAAGACGAAGTGGAAGTTTACACCGATCGCTCACTGGGGTCATTCGGACCCAGCCTGTCGGGCGACATTGAGATCGGTCGTAATCAAGGCGTCGTCTGCTCCAACTACAATCCTGACTCCGACTCCCGTTCCTGAGGGTAAACCATCACCAACTTCGATTCCTGAGAATTTACCGATATCGACTCCTGAGGGTAATTTACCGACAACTCGGCAACTTTGTTGCTAAGATCAAAGTGTAGTCCATCTGAGAAATTATCATGCTTAGAATTCAAAACATAATTTTTTTCTTTTTCTTTTAAAGAATTTGATCTAATTGTTCATTACTCTCGATTGTTTAAAAATAAAAAAAAAGGAAAAGCATGATGAAAGCTCAGAGGACATCTGCCCGATTCCGTGTGTGAATGCCGTGTGCGTGTGCCGGCCGGGAAGCGACGTCCGCGTGTTTTGACTCTTAGTGTCGTGTTCCCCGAGAGATTTCGTAAAAATCGATTGTAGCCTTAGACCCAGGGAAATAAAAGTTTATAGCGACGCGATACGTGCGAAAGTGGAGTGCCGCGACTGCTCGCCCTGGGACCGCGCGCCTAAGCTCCGCGGCGCTACCCGGTGCGCACAGTGGTCGCGGGTGCGACGGGTGTCTCTCGCGGTGGGTTTCCTGGCTTCGGAGCGAGCGCCACGTGGTGTTTGCAACGTTGTTTTAGGTTATACACCGTGAGCGGCCCTGTGGACGGGACACGCGGCTCGTTGCATCCGCGATCTCCGGGCGTCGCTGGGGACGCCGTATATAACTTCCTCTATTTATTTAGATTTTTGCTTATTCATTACGTTTAGTCTCCACCATGTCAAGGGCGCGCGGTCAACAAAACCCGTGCGAGGTTATGTTGTATTATGCTCGCCTACCCATTGCCGGGGAGAGTCCGCTGTCCCCGGTGCTGGGTGGACGAGACGGGCCGTCTTAAAATGGGACCGCGGGGCGAGTACAGTGACCCGGCTCACCTCGCGAAACATCAAAAGAAAATGCATCCGGGGGACTCCATAACCTATAAGTGCTCGTTGTGCAATTATATGGGCAAAACAGCTGTCCCACTCAGAAATGTTAAAGCTCACTATGAGCAAGAGCACGGAGTCCCCCGGGTGCAAGAGCCGGGTCGCGCCGCGGGCACTCAGAGCGCGAACGGTGGGCCGTCATCGCAATCGCGGGTGCGGGCAACACGTGCGTCATCCGCGACAACGTCATCGTCGCAGTCGTCCTCCGGGGGGGCACAGCGACGCCGTGCGTGCGACTCGCGGCCACCCGGGGCAACCTCCACGGCCGCCGCACCACCACCAGCGGCACCACGACCACCTGCACCATCGTCACCTGCAACAACATCATCGCAAGGAACGCGTGAGTCCCCCACGTACGCGGCCGTCATAGCCGCGGCAACACCGGTGACGCGGCCATCTTTGTCGCCGGTGACAGTTGCCGCGGCCCAGGATACACGCTGCAGGCAGGGATGTTAGATCTAGAACTCAGCCTGGTGCGTTGGACGAGAGTGGGGGACACATATACACATAGAAGAGAAGGCACGTACGTGTGCGCTCGAACCTCGGCGGGGCTCGACGAGCCTCGGCCAGCTTCGGAATAATAGACAAGGACAGCCACATATGTTCTTTCCCTTTCTCGCGCGTTGGAAGCCACGTGACCGTGCACCGGCACGGCCAGCTACGGCTAGGCTAGCTTGGCGAAAAGCGAGAAATCTCTCGTGAACGCGAGGGAAGATTTCTTCGGTGGCGCGGCACGACGAAATGTCTTTGTCTACTATTCGAGGCTATGAATATACAATAATATGTGCATGTAAAATTTTATAACTATATAATTAATTAAAATTATATAATTATTGCAATAGATTTTTACGTCACCCGGGAGGTACTATTGTGAATTGACGCGTTCTTTTTTTAGTGGTTTCCCTGTAGGCCTATTCCACTAAAAAATAATGTTATAAAATGGTCGTAGCTTGTCAGGGGAAAAAACAAAATTATGCAATATATATAAATATTAATCGCACTTATAGTTCGTCAAAGAAAAAAATAAAATTATGTGATAAGTAAACTATACATATATAAAAATAAAATAAATAATAAATACATATAATATATAATAAATTTTATATATATATATATATATATGTATATATTATTCCGGTTTCCAAAAAGATCGGTAACGAAAAATTATACACTTAATGCAATTCCCGGGAAATTCTACCCCTATTTCACATACTTTTGGTAAAAATTCGGTCCACTAACGAATGAGTAGTTCGCGGTCAGACATACATACATATATATAGATACATACACAAAATTTATTTATATTATACATATACATATGAATATACATACATATATGTGTATATACAACACACACAGGGTGTTTTGTTTTAAGTAATACAGTTAATTGTCTTAAAAATAAAACATTTTTGGGTAAGATGTTTCATATAAAAGTTTTAGGGTTTCAAGGGGGGCAAATAATAGTAAAATCAACTTTTGAAAAAAAAAATAGCTGATCGGCTGTTGACGCGATCTCGAAATCAATTGAGTTCTCTTAGAAAAAGGGATCGAAACAGTTGATCGACCGTTAGCTGATCTTTGCATTAATTTGATTTATTGTTACGAGGACGCGAAGGTCCGGGAATATTTACAAACTTTTCGAGTATTTAACCCCGGATTTTTGCGCCCGCGGCGCACTCGATCTCAGGTTATTTACAGTGACAGTGTGTCTTATCCTAGAACAGTCTTATTGTGACTTGTACTAATTGAATTGTGCTCTTACAATTAGTAAACTAACGAGTCTTTGTCTTGTGAAGAAGTGACGATTTCATATATATTCAGGTATTTCTGTCTTTAATCTGTTTAGTTAATTCTAGCTCGCCACATTTTAATCCAGTAGACCAAACATTTTTCAACGTGACAAGTAACAATGCGACAAAGTCGAGCGGTCTCACGGAGTATATGGCGATTTAAGGTAGTTAATTGTCTCGCGATAATACAATCGAGACGGTCAATTACTTTTAAGTTGTACAAATGTGTAGATACCACATTTATTAACGTGTAGTTAAAAGTCTCAAATTTTTCTTGTTAATTGTAATTTGCGAGACAACTACCTATCTTAACGACTCCAAAATAAATGTGGCTAGCTAACGTTAATTCCTTTATTACATTTGTTTTTAGATTTTTTCATTTAAAAATGGAAACAAGTAATAAATTAAAGAAAAATCTGAAATCAAGCTTTTCCGAAGCTTGGCTTAGTGATGACCGATTCAAATCATGGATACGCAAAGTGCCATTTAATGAGCATTTCTTTCACTGTACAGTGTGCAAGAAAAATTTTTCATGCAGCTGGTTATCACGTGTAACAAGACATGCAAAAACTGCGCGGCATAAAAAAAATATTTAAAAAAATATATCATGTAATAATGACTCAGATGATGTAATTGCTTAAAAAAAACTATCTATATTATAAACAAAATTTTAGGCCACAATGGTTAGATCTCGAGCAATATAAACCATGGCTACGCGAAGCGCATGACGCAAATTCATTTTTTTGTAGCATTTGTAATAAAACTATTGTTGGTGGTTTGTCACAAATCGAGCGTCACGAGTAGGAATAGGATGACAGTTCTAGGCCAGGGATCTCAGGGGGGTGCGGAGCGGGGGGGTACCGCCGCCGCCCGGCCGCGGGGTCTGCGGGTAGGGGGGGGAGGGGAGACTACCGCCGCTAGGCCGCGGGTTCTGCGGGGAGGGGGAGGGGGAGACTCAAGGGCGAGGTATGAGCAAGGCGGGGGGGACTCGTGGTCGAGGGGGTGATGGGGGGGGGGAATCGGTGAGCGCGTCGGGACATGTTGTTTATTAAATATTGATAAACATATCGTTGACAAGGGATACCGCCGCCGTTCGGCTGAGGGGGGGGGGCAGGGGGAAAGGGGGGTAATTTTTTCGGCGCGGGGGTATTACAAAGGCTAACGGGCGCCGTTCGGCTGCTGGAATTTTATCGGTGAATATAAACAAAACAGTGAGTTAGACACTTGACTCTGCAATGATCTCACCCTTCTAGAACATGCGAGCCGCCATTCGGTTACGGCGTCTCACTACAAAAGCGAGCGTCGATGGTCCGACGACGGTTTAAAGATAAAATAGCCGAGGTAAACAATTGATAAAATTTGTCACCGATGACGATTTAACCGTTGCGGAGTCCTCTTCATGTTTTTTTCTAGGAAGAGCCGCTGCCGATTACGATTTAACCGTCGCGGCGGTATTCGGTTACGGCGCGGCATATTACAAAAAGCGAGCGCCGATGTCCGGCTGCTGGAATGTATAAACAAAATATGTCTAACGATAATTATACAAACGCATAGCATCCATTGTCGCCAGAATGATTACGGATCAACATCTTGCGGATCAGTCTTCGGCTAGTTTTCGCGGCGCGAACGTTCATATTCGAGGGTGAAGGTTTTTGTGTCAAGTATTGTCGGCACGTAATAATTGGGAGGATAATCACTTTAATGTCCCCTACTTCAATCCTACTCATTTGATGTCTGCGCTCTATCACATTCTCAACGTGGCAAACGATATTGTTCAGCGTGCGATCGAGTCACGTGCAAGTGCTCTATCAAAGAATGTGACGTGATCTAAAAAAAACATGGAACATCCCGATGAAACGGAACGCGACCTGGTGGAACGATCCAACGAAATCGCTTCTTTGGGCGAATATTTTGCATGGGAACAGCGATGCGAGGAATTTATTGAGCAGCTCGAAGAAGACTGTCGTTCCAAACGTCCGCGGCTCTCATCAGACGACTCTCATACTGTCGGAAACAGACAATCTTTAGTGGCAAGAATCGCGCGACTCGAAGGGGCGAAGATTCTATTACAGAGACGGTTCATACATATCGGTGGTGAGTACGCGGCGGGTAGTAGTAGCGGTAACGAAAACGCCCAAAGACTCGTGTGGCGAGAGATCGATGCCGCGTTCGAAAGCCGTGTATTGACCGGTGCAGTGATAAATACCAATTACATCCAACCGCGACAATTTCTCGAAGATGCTAGAGACATCGTGCTCGATCATGTGCAAAACGTCATACAAAGACACGCAAGTGTAAAGATAAACACTGTGTTCAACGGCGAGTTTGTAACAGGTGACAAACGTGGGAATAAAAGTGTCAGCACGGGAAATTGTGAACTCTTTCGTTCGTCCGATCGGTCCGATCTGCGCGAGTGGTACGAACAACACGTTATCGAGCCTACTTTATCGCGTCTCGAAGAGTTTCAGGAACGCGATAGCGGGTGGGCGTTGTCGCGTATACTTAATTTGACAGTGAACGTAAACAAGTACAATCCTTTGCGCGCGGGATGTTACATCAATTTACCGCAAGAAATTAAATTGAAAAAAGCGGTAATCAACGTGCAGTCTATGGACAATGCGTGCTTCGCGTGGTCAGTGATCGCCGCGCTGTATCCTGTCATGGATCATACATATCGGGAATCCTCGTACCCTGATTACAAAAATATATTAAATTTACAAGACATTGAGTTTCCAATGACTTTGAAACAAATAAAAATTTTTGAAAATCACAACAATATATCCATCAATGTGTATACCATCGAGGGAGAGAAGACGCCAACCGTTCTCCCGATACGGCTCACCGACCGGAAGAGAGAAAAGCACGTAAATCTGCTGTACGTGCAGGACCCGCGAGACGGCAACGTGGGACATTTCTCATGGATAAGAAATCTATCGCGTCTCGTTAGCACGCAATTGAGCAGGCACGATGGTCGGAAATACTTTTGCGATCGGTGAGTACTTATACTCCTTTTAATAAAATTATAAAATATTTTATTTTGTATTTAATAATTTACAAAAATTGTTTTTTTCTTTTTGCAGATGTTTACATTATTTTCATTCGAGCGAGAAATTGGAAGCCCACGGTGTAGACTGCCGAGAGATAAACAACTGTGCCATCCGACTACCGAGCGAGGACGACAAGTGGCTGAGTTTCAAGAATCACAGCAGGAAGGAACGACTTCCATATGTCGTATACGCCGACCTGGAATGTACCCTCGAGAAGACGGATGCGGATCCAACAACGTCCACGTTCAAACCTCAACATCATCGGGTATTTAGCATAGGATATTACGTGCGTTGCTCGTACGACTCGTTATCAATGCATCGGTTTCGTCGCGATAAGGATTGCGTCGCGTGGTTCGCCGAGGAGCTAAGACGTTTAGCTCACAACGTAAAGACTATTTTGTCCACTAATGTACACATGGCGGATTTCACGCGAGACGAGTGGAAAAAATTTAACAGCGCAACGCACTGTCACATATGCGAAAAACCGTTTAAGCCAGACGACGTGCGAGTACGCGACCATTGTCACCTGACCGGCAATTATCGAGGTCCCGCGCATTCTAATTGTAACTTAAATTATAAAGATTCGCATTGCATTCCAATAATTTTTCATAATTTATCAGGTTATGATTCTCAATATATTATCACGGAAATAGCTACCGCGTACGAAGGACGTGTAGACTTGCTTCCAATTACCAAAGAAAAATACATTTCATTTACAAAGAACGTTAAAAGCACTGAAGATAAAGACAAAAGAAATTGCATCAAATTAAGATTCATTGACTCGTACAAATTTCTTAGCACGAGTCTCGAAAAATTAGCATCATATCTCAACAAAGATAAGTTGAAAATATTACAACGCGAATTTTGTGAATTATCCGACGAAGATTTTGATTTGCTGACGCGAAAAGGCATATTTCCATATGAGTACATTGACTGCGTCGAAAAGTTGGAGGATACGTGTTTACCACCGCGCGACTCGTTTTTCAGTTCTTTGACCAGTGACACCGTATCCGAGAGCGATTACGAGCACGCCGCGAACGTCTGGCAGCGGTTCTCCGTTCGAACCTTGGGCGAATACAGCGATCTCTACCTCAAAACTGATGTCTTGCTATTGGCCGATATCTTTGAAAATTTTCGCGATAGCTGCGTCGCCAGTTACGGACTCGATCCGGCGTATTATTACACTCTACCGGGTTTTACGTGGGACGCTATGTTGAAACATACGCGTATAAATTTCGAATTGCTTACAGACATTGACATGGTTATGTTCATCGAACGCGGTATACGCGGTGGTCTGAGTCAATGTTCAAACAGATACGCGCTGGCTAATAACAAGTACGTGCAGACGTACGATTCATCGAAACCATCCTCGTACTTGATGTATTTCGATGTAAACAACTTATACGGCTGGGCGATGTGTCAGCCACTGCCCTATGCAGATTTTCGATGGGTCAAAGACGTCTCAAATTTCGAGTTTAGCGCGATCGCTTTGGATTCGCCCAAGGGTTACATTCTCGAAGTCGATCTCGAGTATCCGCAGTATAAACACGACGCACACGCCGACCTACCGTTCTGTCCGACGCGCGATAAACCGCCAGGCAAACGGCAGGAAAAACTTCTCGCCACGCTGTACGATAAAAAGCGTTATGTCATACATTACCGCAACCTACAGCAGTGCACGCGCCATGGCCTTCGCGTCACAAAAATACATCGCGTATTGCAATTCGCTCAATCTCCATGGCTCCGCGATTACATCGAACTCAATACAAAATTTAGAACACTGGCCAAAAATGAGTTTGAGAAAAATTTATATAAACTGATGAACAACGCGGTATTTGGGAAAACTATGGAGAATGTACGCAACCACGTTAATGTAAAATTATTAACAAAGTGGAACGGTAGATACGGCGCGGAGGCAATGATCTCGAAACCAAATTTTCACAGCAGGAGCATTTTTTCGGAAAATCTGATAGCCGTTGAACTGCGAAAACTTGAAGTTAAATTTAACAAACCTATTTACGTCGGCATGTGCATTCTCGACATATCAAAAGTTTGTTTGTACGAATTTCATTACGAGTACATGTTTCCCCTGTATGAAGACATGTGTAGAATTATGTACACCGATACGGACAGTCTGATATATCACGTAAAGTGCGAGGATGTGTACAGGGACATGAAACGCAACATCGCTAAATTCGACACGAGCGATTACGCGATCGACAACGCGTACGGTATAACGCTCGAGAACAAGAAGGTGCCGGGATTGATGAAAGATGAAAACAACGGTGCAATCATGACCGAATTCGTCGGACTCAGGGCGAAAATGTACGCCTTGCGAGTCGACGGTAAGAAAGATACGAAAAAGGCTAAAGGTGTTAAAAGTAACGTCGTAGCCAGGTCGATAACGTTCGACGATTACACGCGGTGTCTGCGAGACGAAATTGAAATGACGCGACAGCAGGCTTGCATAAGGTCCGAACTACACAAGGTGTACACCGTGTCCGAAACAAAAATTGCTCTGAGTCCGTACGACGATAAGCGATACATTATACCTGATTCGACCGATACGTTACCGTGGGGACATTACCGAATACCTTTGTAACGTATGTATGTATGCATGTATGTAATAGTATAACGTATGCAGTAGTATATGTATGTAACGTAATATATAATGTAGTAGTATAACGTATGTATGTCGTATAACGTATGAATGTATGAATGTAGTCTAACGTAACGTATTGTGAGTATTATATTACAGTATTGGAAAGAATATTATTAAAGATATTACACATGTGTATTTCATTTTTTTTTACGTACTTTATATGTATTTCATATTTCAAACATTTTACATGTATTACATATTGCATTTTTTATGTTAAGAATAAAAATACAGTTTGCACGAATTAAATAACATTGTCCTTGTGTATCCATGAGTTGTGCGATCCATCGAATCCCAGCCATTTAACGTAAATCTCATCACCCCTCTTGCGCAGTACTTTCTCCACGAGATACACGTCCGGATAAATCGTGCGATGCAACTCGTGCTCGTAGAACCCTCCAGAGACGGATTTTCCACGATAGTCCTCGAGTAGATAGGTTACGGGATTGGTACGCTGCACTTTAACGATCTTAAACACCTCGGTGGTCCAATTCGGTGTGTAGCCCTTCTCGAAAATCGTCTTGTATTTGCTAACGCGCATCGAGTCACCCACTTTGAATTTTGCCGGACCCGCGATCTTTATCGCGCTGTACACCGTAGCCAAGAGTCTTTCGGCTTTCGCGGGGGTAACGTCGACGGGTCGCATGCCGATGGTTCGATGCTTGCGCGCGTTGTAATCTGACACGAGTCGCGGCAACGCGTCGACCCACTTGTAATTTCCGTTGAGCGTAAACATCTTCCACATGTTGTTCTTTCGTACGATTGAATCGCTCGACGACCGACGCCTTCAACACCGAATACGTGGAATAATGATTGATGTCGTGTTTTCTCACGAGACGTTGCACGTCGGTGTTGTAAAATTCCTTCCCCATGTCGGTTTGTAGATTACTAGGGCACCTCCCGCTGCGTCGAATTATCTCAGCGATAGCGTCGGCTGTCTCGCTGCCGCCTTTACCCTTGAGCGGCACGGCCCACGCGTACTTGCTCAACACATCGATGACGGTGAGTATGTAGTGGTAGCCTCCGTTGAAACGCGAGTACGGACGCATCTCGACGATGTCAGCCTGCCACAGGTCGTCGTACCCTCGCACTATGACGTGTCTGCGGGGAAAATTTCTTCTCGCCGGTGCGTGCAATTCGTCCACCAACCGTCGCTTTTCGATATTTTTATCCGCATCGGTCGATTTTAACGGTCTCATGTTTCGTTGTCGCCGTTTCTGCTTCTAATGCATCGTTTGTAGCAGTTTCCGAACAGTTCGTAACCGCTTCTGAACAGTTCGTAACCGCTTCTGAACCATTCGTAACCGCTTCTGAACCATTCGTGAATCGTTCGTTGTCGCTCGTCGTCGTCGTCGTCAGTTAACTGCTTCTTACCACTCATCGTCGTCGTCGACGTTCTTTAGCCGTTTGTAGCCTTTCCTGTCTCCGCGTAATTCGCAGCTGTTTTTAAACCGCTCGCAATCGTTTTTAAGCTGTTTTTGAACCGTTTGACAACCGTCCGACAATCGTTCTCGAACCGCTAGACAGCCGTCCGACAACCGTTCTCGAATCGTTCGTTGCCGTTCCTCACCGTCGTTGATGAACCGTTGCTTCTCTTCACTCGTCGCCTTTCGATAGTCGTTTCTGCTGAACCGTTTGTCCATTCTTGTTCGTTGTCGCGTCTGATTCAACGATATTCGCACGTCGAAGCGCGTTTATCGCAGTTCGTAACGCTTGCAGATCTTTCTCGAACGCAGTCAGCTTCTCGTCTGATTATTTTCGTTGATTGCTCAATATTTTAAAGAATTGATCAACGTACAGTTTGTTAACCGCGTCACCGTCAATCTCAGGTTGCGCTACGCGACGAATCTTGCGCGACTTTGCGTCAAAGTCCGTGGCGGCGCGACACAGAGCGTTATTGCGCACAAAATTTCTCATTAATCCGCTCCACCGATGGTACGAAATAGCGTTCGTCGCGTCTCCGCTGTGCTCGAACGATCCAAATTTGTTGATCGGCATTTCGACGCTGATTGAACGGATCGCTGTCGCACCGTTTAATTTATGATAAGCCCGGCTTCGCGAAGTTCCTCGATGATTGACATAATCTCGTTGTCGTGGGCATTGTTGCCGGCGTGGCGCGAAGCGTCGAGCAATTGCAGACGATCCACCAGCTCGTTGGGGTCGTCCCAGTGCACGTAGTCAATCTTATTGTCGGTTAGCGTCATCGCGCGAGGCATGGATAATCCCTTTCCAGATGTTTTCTTCTTGGATTCGGGAGGGAACAACGATGCGATTATATTTAGATACTTGTGTCCACAGTTGCTCTTTACTCGCTCGCGAGGATCATGCTTGATTTTATGAGCACTCGTTGCCAACAGTATGTGCCTGTATTTTTTCATATCTTCTTTCGTGTAGATCTCATCATCGGGCATTCTTTTGAAGATCAACTCGTATATGCCGGGTGTGCCGCCGTATCGTACGCCATCGACAATTATGGTATCCGCGTTGTCCACTTGAAAACGTTTGTTACCTAGCATCAGTCCGTCTTTGCTGAAATAAACGCCGTATGCGCGGTCTATACCTCGATCGGCGCTCAGAAAAGCCCTGATGTACTCTCGGCTCAGCGGACCCAAGTGATCTTGCAACGATTGTAGAAACGTTTCCTGTCCCATCGACGTTTCCAACGTTTTTCGTACGGATGTCGCGATCGAGTCGTCCGTGGTTTCAAAAACATTCGCGCTTGTGAGGAATTCAGGAATTGTATCTTGCACGGTTTCCGTCGTCGTCGTGGACGGTGTGGAGGTTATCGGTAGTACTTTCGTTCGTTTCGATTGATTAGATTTAAGCGGTGTCGATGGGAGATCCAACCAGGAGTCTGATCGTTTTCTCTTTTTCGACGTCGCATCCTCCCAATCCTCCTCATCCTCCTCCTCCTCCCCGCGCTGTTGAACGGATAGCGGTTCGATTTTCGCGTCAGCGTCGCTCTCCGTCGGTTCCTCTTTTTTCACCGCGGTCAAGCTCGAGTTATCGACGATCTTTTTCAGCGGTCCGATGAGAGGTTTAAAGTGCGTGTCCAACTCAATGTCCTTCTCGATCTTACCGGTTTTCAAAGCGCGAAGTTTCTTGCGAATCGAATTACTCGTTTTCGCAATCTCTTTCACGATCTTCTCGCGTTCGCGAATATTCTCGCTCCCGTTGATCGCGGCCATCGCGGGGAAAACAAAGCAGAACGTCGATCTCTATAAAGCTAACGTTTCACCTCCGACGAGGTATCGGCACCGACTGATCGCTTTTGCGGTATCGCGAACACGTTAAATCCTTTTCTGTATCGGCCGTTCGAAAGCGCGCTGTCCTTGTCTATTACTACGAAACCGTACTTGCATTGCCAACAATCGTGACACAACGAGCAAAATTCGTCGTACGACATGTCGGTATTTACGTGATCGTTGTACACGTGTTT
This sequence comes from Temnothorax ravouxi, assembly GCA_030770255.1. Taxonomy (NCBI): domain Eukaryota; kingdom Metazoa; phylum Arthropoda; class Insecta; order Hymenoptera; family Formicidae; genus Temnothorax; species Temnothorax ravouxi. The sequence goes on from JASTWP010000107.1 coordinate 88,254, forward strand.
CAAATTGGTACCATCCTGTTTGAACAGGATCAGCAGGTTCGCGTTGTCGCGTATCAGATGTTTAGGTATTCTCGCGTACGTCTGACAGAGATAGAAGGAGTCGACGCTCGAGTGCCTGCCCATTGAGAAATACTCTCTCACCGTGTCTTGCTTGTCGCACGCCACGTCATCGAAGACGAAGATCGAGTTTGGACGTGCATCGCTCGGTGGAATGACGTCACTGTTATTGGAGAACGTAAAGTAGCCGATTTCGATGTCGATCGATGTCAATAAATCCTCCAGATATCGATATTTCGGCTGTTGCAGCGATTTCGAGTACACGTACACGTTTTCGAAACGTACACCGTGCGGACTTTCCAGCAAGCTAATCAGAACGTTGGTTTTACCGCAATTCGAAGGGCCGCAAATGATCGCGCGTATAGTAGCCGGCAGCATCGTACCGTGCTTGCGTTTCTCCACGTTGCTCCCCATCAACCGTGATCTGTCGTCGCAATTCGTCACGCGAATCGCCAACGGTTGTCGCACGAATCTCATTTCTTTCCACACTGTCGACTTTCTGGCTGACTCGAACGCCTATTTATAGCCGAGCGGAACCGCGAATCGCTCAGTAGCAAAAATGTTCGTTCTACCGTCGAGACCTTCCGATATTCGCGACTTGAGCGCCGAACAGCTGCAATTTGTGCCGAAAGCCGTTCTGCTGCAAACGTGTGGCGATCACGTCCACTACGTGTGGGACAAGCTTCCGGAACATATAAGGGCGGATTTGGAGGTTCAGACGTATCGTCGTTGTTACGAACATTACAATCAACCGTGGCAGCGAACGCACGTCGACGGTCCCGCGCCAATGATAAAGGATTGCGGCGAATGTCAACGGAAAAAAATGGTGGAGGCCTGTTAAATCGCGCGATAAACGCACTTCCGTTCGAATTACACATTCCCAGCTATCAATTTTGCGGTCCGGGAACTCGTTTACAAGATCGATTGGCGAGAGGCGATCAAGGTATCAATCCATTGGACGCGGCGTGTCGCGAGCACGACATAGCCTATTCGCGTAACCGCGATCTCACCGAGAGACACGCGGCGGACGAGATACTCGCTGCGGAAGCGCGGAAACGCATTACCGCGAGAGATTCGACTCTCGGAGAGAGAGCTGCCGCTACAGCCGTCTGGGCGACCATGAAGGCTAAGACGAAGCTCGGAATGGGCTTGAAAACGAAAAAATCGAAAACGATGAAGAAAAAAAGCTAACGAAAAAACAGATACTTCCGACAGCGAAACGAGGCGGCGTATTGCCGATTCTACCGTTGTTGGGAGTTTTCGGTTCTCTGGCCGGCGGAGCGGCGGGAGTCGTAAAGGCCGTGAACGATAACAAAGCCGCGCGGCGTCAGCTGGAAGAGATGCAACGTCACAATCGTGCCATGGAAGGTCGCGGACTTTATCTCGCTCCGTACAAATATGGACGAGGGCTGTATCTCGGCCCGCACAAACGCGGGCGAGGAGTAGCGTCAAAAATAAAAAAAAAACGTCAAAAAGACGTTAAATATGCCCGCGGGTATTACGACTAACGTACAATTGAATCGACTGGCAAGGCGTATGCGCGTACCGTTCTTCAGAGGTGTCTTCATGCGTGATTCGTTACCGATCGGCGGTGTACGTCGAAACGAGAGCGGTATCGTAAATTTGGACGATGCAACGGGTCCCGGTACTCATTGGGTAGCGTACGCGAAGAGGGAAGATCGAGTCGTATATTTCGACAGTTTCGGCAATCTTCGACCGCCGAAAGAATTGGTGCGATATTTCGGGCCGAACGTGACGAAGATCGAGTACAATTGCACGTCTTATCAGCGATACGATCAGAACATCTGTGGACAATTGTGCCTGCGATTTCTCCGGACGATCGACGCTAATTTAAAGTCTGACGGTGCGCCGTAGTGACTCAGTATTCCTTAACGGTTTCCACCGACATGTCTATAACGTTCACGCTGACCGGGAAGAGCAGCATCCTCGCGGAGCACTATTTTCCCGCCGTGGATCTGAGCGACGGTGACTACGAGCTCGGTCTAACGTGTTTTGAGACTTATCACACGATTCCGAACGTGAATTCTTCGAACAATAAATTTTATTTCGACGAGGATGACACGGAAATTACGATTCCCGAGGGATCGTACGAGATACGAGCCATACATGAGATTTTGAAACGCGAAATTTCACGAAAACGCCCGCGACGCGTAAATCGTTCCAACGATGATCGTACGTCGGTCGCGAATATCGCGCGAGACGATATCTAAGTATGGGTTTCCGTTCGTGGGATCTGTACGAGTATCCCCTGTTGCAGAACACGACCAAGCACTTGTGGGCCATTAAGACCGCGACTCAGCTCGAGAAACCGCGATACGTCGTCTTCGCTCTGCAAACGGGTCGGAAGAACGTCATGTCCGCGGACACGAGCCGATTCGACGACTGCAAATTGACCAACGTAAAACTCTACCTAAACTCGGAAGTCTATCCGTATGACGATTTGAATTTGGACTTTGGTAAACACAGATGGGCGATTCTGTACGATATGTACGCGCGTTTCTGCAAGGGCTATTACGGATACGAATATCTCGAGCCGAGTCTCACCGTTTCGACTTTTCTACGTAACGGCCCGTTCGTGATCATCGATTGCTCTCGACAAAACGAATCCGTCAAAAACGCCACCGTGGATGTCAGACTAGAATTCGATTGCATGGAGAACGTACCGCCGAATACCTCAGCGTACTGTCTCATCATACACGATCGCGTGATCGAGTACAATCCGTTGACCAACGTAGTGCGCAAAATAGTCTGAGTGTTCGCGGCAACGTCGACGAAAATTTTCTCTCTCTTTAACTCCCGATACAAATTTATGAGAGGGGAAAAAAGGCGAGCGGGATATAAAAATCAGAGTGTCGCGAAACGCGCGTCATTCCTATCGATTCACGCATCGAAGAAAGAGAGATATCTCTTCATGCCCGCACCAACGTTCGTCGACCTGCAAGGTTTCGTCGTCGGGATGAAATTTGTCGTGAAGGAGGCGGCGGTGCTGAGAAACGGAGCCGTTCTGGCGCATTACATCTTTACATGCCCCATGCCGTGGAATCTTCTCACAAAATCCGACAAATCGTGCGCTTCCTGGTTGATTCGCAATCACCATGGATTACGATGGGAAGACGGAAACGTGCCGTACAGCAAGGTGAAGCGTTTAATTACGTCGGCCGTGCTCGGTGAGGAAGAGGACGACAACGACGACGACAACGACGACGACGAGATGCCGACTCTCGTGTACGTCAAGGGATGCCAGAAACGAGAATGGCTGGTGGATCTACTTGAGAATAAAGCGAGAAAAGACCTAAACATCGAGATTCTGGATGCGGATTACGAAGATATCGAATCTTTAAATATTCTAGATGCTACCAACACTATGCGATGTGGAAAACACGTTAAGAATTGCGCGTTGCAAAATGTATTAAAAATATTTAACTGGTGGTCGAAACGCCAGAAAGAATTGTCATCTTTTTAAAAAATAAATTTTATATGTATGTGTAAATTTTTTTACAATGTTTTATTTCCTTTCCTCCATTAGTCGATAGTGTACAAAATTAAAGAATAAGTAGGTACACGTGACGAATTCTAACTCGATAGCTTCGAGGGAGGGGGAGGGGGGGTATCAGGTTATTCAGCGAACATGTCTGAACATGTTTCGCGGTTGATGTCATGCGGAAGAGAAAAGGGGGATGGTTAATAAAAAAACATCCAACCTTAGTCTCCTCTCCTAAATTTCAGAGCGCTGATTGCGCGTTCCAGAAACATTAATTCCCACCTCCTTCATCATAGTTTTGGGAGTTGCCGCGTATATTCGATTAATTTTATACGACTAGTCTCGTATCGACTGCTTGTGCGAACGGTGTTCACTTCTCATAGCCGAGAGAAAGAATGTATTCCGTTGAAGGAAGCAACGACGGTAACAGTGGCGGTAGACGTATGAATTATTACGTACCGATTCACGATGATGAAATTCCATCGTACGAGAACAAGTAAGTTTTTTGTTTTTTTCTTAAATTATAAAGCTTTATATTTTTTAAATTGCAAATTATAAATTGTATTATTTTTTATTACAATTTTGTTATTTTTTACAGCATTTCGTTGAAGCGTCGCGCGCACGATGATGAGGATGATGAAACTCCATCGTACGAGAACAAGTGTACCAAGTAAGTTTTTCGTTTTTTTCTTAAATTATAAAGCTTTATATTTTTTTAAATTGCAAAATTATAAATTGTATTATTTTTTTATTACTAATTTCGTTATTTTTTACAGCATTTCGTTGAAGCGTCGCGCGGTTCGTATACTCAGCAGACGATACGCGTTGACGGCTACGGGATGCAAATTCCTTGAAGTTGGCGTTATCGTGGGTCCACCGAGTTACGTGGAGATCGCCGTAGGAGATCATCGAGGAACGGAATTGATACTGTCCCTCGAAACGTGGAAGGGATTCTACGAACAACGACGGAACATTCTGAATTTCATTCGATCCTGTAAAGATACGTGTGATTTTATAAGCGTTGGACCGCTAACATTGAAAATTTGTACGATTAACGGTGTCAAACTCGTACGTCTCGAGTCTTTAAACGTACGCTTAATGATGATCGAATCGACGTTACGCCGTATGCTCGATCTTGATCTGTGCATCGACGCGATGTTCCATCGATTGAGTAAAATTGTTGAAACGGTCGATGTCAAGTTCACGCAATTCTCCAAAATCGCGTCCACTGTAACGGATCCTACGCAAGTATTGAATGTAATACGCGATAGCGATGCCTTCGATAAACATCAGCTCGTCGATTGTGAGCTCGCAGCTTTACTTTTTAGTGCGCTACCATAGTACGTAAAAACAAAAAATATGTAAAAAAATGTATTTTTAAAATATAAAAATCATGACTTAATTTCTTCACACGCATTTCTATTCGAGCCGTATATGTGACGTTCGACTCGAACCACTCGGGCCGCTTGAAAGGTATATCGTATATCGTATAACGTAAACTATGAAGCCATGCTCCGGCGACGCTCGCCTATATGTGGTGCCGATGCTCCGACGAATCCTTTCTCGCTATCCGCTAATCCGCGCGATGAAGAAATAACGCGAACGGAGGGACGGGAGCGAGAGAGACCGCTCGCGAGGGAAAGACAACGCAACGAGAAGACGCGCGCGAACGGGGGTGAGACAAAGGAGGTCGGGAGCGAGCGCGCCGTGTGACGTCACGCGGACCGGCGTGGCCGTTGGACGCGGACCCCCATCCTCCCGCGGCGCGCCGCCGATAAAATTCCAGCAGCCGAACGGCGCCCGTTAGCCTTTGTAATACCCCCGCGCCAAAAAAATTAACCCCTCTCTCCCTGCCCCCCCCCTCAGCCGAACGGCAGTGGTATCCCTTGTCAACGATATGTTTATCAATATTTAATAAACAACATGTCCCGACGCGCTCACCGATTCCTCCCCATCACTCCCTCGCCCACGAGTCCCCCCCGCTTCGCTCATCCCTCGCCCTTGAGTCTCCCCCCCCCCCCCCCCGCAGCCCCCGCGGCCTAGCGGCGGTAGTCTTCCCTCCCCCCCCCACCCGCAGACCCCGCGGCCGGGCGGCGGCGGTACCCCTCCGCTCCGCACCCCCCTGAGATCCCTGGCCTAGAACTGTCATCCTATTCCTACTGTCACGCGAAATCCAAAATGCATATAAGTAAATTTGAAAAATCTAATATACGAGCGAATGAAGAACAAGTAAACATGCAATTTAACGAATCATATTTGTCGTTTGAGGAGCGAAAAAAAATAGCGGAGATTCGATTTGCGGCAGTAATGGCTGATAAAACTATTCCATTCAAAACGGCAAAAATGATTCTCAATTTTTTTCAAAACATCAACGAAGGTTGTCCTATGATAAAGAGTATGAACCTGGGTCGAACAAAATGTACAAACATCATTACGAATGTTTTGTGCCCAGTCGAAACGAATCGTGTCGTGGAATATATTCGCAACACGAAATTCTCTGTTTTTATAGATGAAACGTCAGACATTACCAACGACAAATGGATGACGTTTCATGTACGTTTTGTTCATCCCGAAACATTAGAAATACAATCCCAGTTAGTAAAACTAATTAATGTTGATGCAGCGGATAGCAGTGCCGAGAAGTTATTCACTGCATTTAAATATGAAATGTGGAAGCTCGAGATACCTTTTTTAAATATTATTGCTTTATCATGTGATAACGCATCTGTGATGACGGGAAAACATTTGTCCTTTAAAAAAAAACTCAAAGAGATGTGTAAAAATATTTTGACGTTATCATGCCCATGTCATTCTGCCGCATTAGCTACACACGCTGCATGTAATAAAATTCCTCCTCCTTGCGAGCATTTTGTAAAAAAAATTGCTTACTATGTTAACAGTAGTCCCAAGAGAACAGCTATTTTCCGAGAATTTTCAAAATGTTTTCAAGATAAAAACCTCAGAATTTTAAAGTTAGCTGACACGCGGTGGCTGTCCCATCACGCATGCGTCGAAAGACTTGTAGAATATTGGGATACTGTAAAACTTTTTCTAAATTAAATGGTCGTAAGCGACAAAACAAAATCTGGAGAAAATCTATTGCACATTATGCAAAATGTAGAAACAAAAGCTTATATGCTGTTTCTAAAGTATATTTTACATTATTTTAATGCATTTAATGCCTTTTTTCAGGCAGTAGATACAAGAATTCACTTATTACAGCCGAAATCAATAGATTTTCTAACTCAAATTTGTAAAAAATTTTTAAAACTAGAAATTTTGAAAGATTTGCCAAATATAACATTTGACAAAATCGAGAAAATCATAGATGTTTGACTGATATCAATTTAGGATTTGAATGCGAAGAATACCTTTGCCAATTGATGAAAGATGGATACGCGAACGAGGTTGCAATGGTTCGACAAAACTGTCTGCAATTTTATATTACCGCGGCCGAGGAAATTAGTAAAAGATTACCGGTAAATGATACATTTTTATCAAAATTAAAAATATTTCTTCCACAGATAGTCTTTGTCAAATAAGGACAGAGAAACATCACTTAAAGATCTTATTTATTTCATCGCCAAAACGATCGGCGGTTTTGACGAAAATGGTCTAAAGACAGAATGGTTTACATTAAACTTAGATTTCACAAAAACAGAGAAAAAAGATTTATTAAAATTAAATTTTGATAAAATGTGGACACAAATTTTGCAAAAGAAATATTTAGGAGGTAACGAAAGATACCCAAATTTAAAATCTCTCGTGAATTCTGTTAGATCACTTCCTAACTCAAATGCGGATTCGGAGAGAATATTTTCATTTCTAACGGATGTCAAAACAAAAAAACGAAACAAATTATCCTCTGCCGCTGTAAATGCTATTTTAAAAGATTTAATCGCATCGCAAAGAATTACAGAGGTAACAGTACAAAAAATAAAAATATTTTATTCAAATACATAAATTTTTCTTGTCAAAAAACTTGACGCTGCTAGACCTCAAAATTAGGTCAGCCTGGTGTGTATGTGCGAGCGAGTGAATGTGGGTGATGTGTGTGTGTGTGTGTGTGTGTTTGACGGTGAATAATGCGGCTTATGATTAAGTATAGGATAAGTTTATATTTTTAAAGCGATTAAAATTAAGTATAGAATAAGTATAGAATAAGTAATATTTACATTTGTAAAAGGTCTCTCTTTCTCTCGAATAATGCGGCTTATGATTAAGTATAAGATAAAAGGTGTCTCTCTCTCTCTTTCTCTCTCTAGCAGCGCCAAGTTTTTTGACAAGAAAAATTTATGTATTTGAATAAAATATTTTTATTTTTTGTACTGTTACCTCTGTAATTCTTTGCGATGCGATTAAATCTTTTAAAATACATATATAAACTTTGTATTTAAATACCTTGTATTCCCTTGTTGGGTTTAAATATTTTAATAAAATATTTGTATTTTGTACTGTTACCTCTGTGTAATTCTTCATGATTCAATCTTTTATTCTAATTGAAGAAAAGCAGTGTGGTAATATTATACCTCGATCTCGAAAAATGTTCTCTGTAATTGGCGCTGTAATTTAAAAAGAGATATCATTTCTTTTTTGTAATTGTAAAATAATCACTTGAGTAATAATTTTTTAGAAATAAAAATACTACTGCTTAGGTTTTTTCGAGATTTTTCGAAATACAAAAATTACGTCTATCACTTGTTACTTAGATTTTTGTGAGGTATAATACTACCACTGTTTTTTTTTCGAGGTAACAACATACACACTACTATGCGTGTACTTGGCGCCTTTCTTTACCTTTTTTTTAAAAAAGGTAATTTTGTACAGATATCACGCTTTTTTGTAGTATTACGCATTGTATAAACTATATGTACAGAGTGTTATTTCGAGGTATTAATAATACGACATAATCTTTTTAATCATGAAACTTACAAACTAACGGAAAAAGATTCGTATCCTAAATGCTAATAATTTTTTTAATAATACTAAAAATATATAAATAAAAATATATATAATATCTAAATAATAACATAATTAATGATATACAAGAGCTTTTGTCGCGCATATCGATTTTCAATAATGAATAGATATTGTAACAAATACGTTTTACGTTTATTCAAAAACAAATTATGTGTACACATAATAAAAATTGTATGAATTAAAATTATGTGTATACACATAATAAAACTGCGGAATTATTTTTATGTCAGACATAATTTTAATTCATCCAATTTTTATTCTAGACATAATTTTAATTTGTCCAGTTTTTATTATGTGTAGACATAATTTTAATTCAACGAATTTTTATTATGTTATGACAAAATTTTAGTTCTGCCGCTAGGAAATTTTTAAGTCGATTCTTATGAATCAAGCTTGAATTCGATGTCTAGGTATCCCAGGTTGCCGATAACGGGTTACAAATAATGCGCTCCATAGTTTTCGGTGTCCAGGTGTAATAATACGTTGAATTCGATGTCTAGGTGTCCCACGTTGCCGATGACGAGATCCACATAGTGCGCTCCGTAGTTTTCGGTGTCTACGTGTATTAATACCTCAAATTTGATATTTACGTGTCCTACATTCGGATTTAAAGTTATTAATACACCTAGTCACTAAAAACTACGGAGCGCACTATGTGGATCCCGTCATCGGCAACCTGGGACACGTGGACATCAAATTTAAGGAATTAATACACGTAGACACCGAAAACTACGGAGCTCACTATCTAGACATCGTCATCGGCAACCTGGGACACCTAGAAATCGAATTCAAGGTATTAATACACGTAGACACCGAAAACTACCGAGCTCATTATCTAGACATCGTCATCGGCAACCTGGGACACCTAGACATCGCATTCAACGTATTATTACACCTGGACACCGAAAACTACGGAGCTCACTATCTAGACATCGTCATCGGCAACCTGGGACACCTAGACATTGCATTCAACGTACAATTACACCTAGACATCGAAAACTATGAAGCGCACTATCTGGATCCCGTCATCGGCAACCTGGGACACGTGGACATCAAATTCAAGGTATTAATACTCATAGACACCGAAAACTACAGAGCGCACTATGTGGACCTCGTCATCGGCAACTTGGGACACCTAGACATCGAATTCAACGTACAATTACACCTGGACACCGAAAACTATGAAGCGCACTATCTGGACATCGTCATCGGCAACCTGGAACACCTAGACATTGCATTCAACGTACGATTACACCTGGACATCGAAAACTATGAAGCGCACTATCTGGATCTCGTCATCGGCAACCTGGGACACGTGGACATCGAATTCAAGGTATTAATACACATAGACACCGAAAACTACGGAGCGCACTATGTGGACCTCGTCATCGGCAACTTGGGACACCTAGACATCGAATTCAACGTACGATTACACCTGGACACCAAAACTATGAAGCGCACTATCTGGATCCCGTCATCGGCAACCTGGGACACGTGGACATCGAATTCAAGGTATTAATACACGTAGACACCGAAAACTACGGAGCGCACTATGTGGACCTCGTCATCGGCAACTTGGGACACCTAGACATCGAATTCAACGTACGATTACACCTGGACACCGAAAACTATGAAGCGCACTATCTGGATCCCGTCATCGGCAACCTGGGACACCTAGACATCGCATTCAACGTATTATTACACCTGGACACCGAAAACTACGGAGCTCACTATCTAGACATCGTCATCGGCAACCTGGGACACGTGGACACCGAATTCAAGGTATTAATACACGTAGACACCGAAAACTACGGAGCGCACTATGTGGACATCGTCATCGGCAACCTGGGACACCTAGACATCGAATTCAACGTACGATTACACCTGGACACCGAAAACTATGAAGCGCACTATCTGGATCCCGTCATCGGCAACCTGGGACACGTGGACATCGAATTCAAGGTATTAATACACGTAGACACCGAAAACTACGAAGCGCATTATGTGGACCTTGTCATCGGCAACTTGGGACACCTAGACATCGAATTCAACGTACGATTACACCTGGACACCGAAAACTATGAAGCGCACTATCTGGATCCCGTCATCGGCAACCTGGAACACGTAGACATCGAATTCAACGTATTATTACACCTGGACACCGAAAACTATGAAGCGCACTATCTGGATCCCGTCATCGGCAACCTGGAACACGTGGACATCGAATTCAAGGTATTAATACACGTAGACACCGAAAACTACGGAGCGCACTATGTGGACCTCGTCATCGGCAACCTGGAACACGTAGACATCAAATTCAACGTATTATTACACCTGGACACCGAAAACTATGAAGCGCACTATCTGTATCTCGTCATCGGCAACCTGGGATACCTAAACATCGAATTCAAGCTTGATTCATAAGAATCAATATATATTATATATATACTTAATTTAACTAAATAGAAATCTTTCTTCTGACCGATAAGTTTATCGACCTTTAATAATTTACCTACTAGATCGTTCGAAATACGCGCGCGATATCGAAACTGGCGATACCTGCGCCGCCAGTGTCGAAAAAGTGAAAGTGACATTTTCTCTGATCACGTGATTATCTGATCACGTGATATATACATCGCAGCGTTAGGAGAAGTATCTTAAAAATAAATTTTCCCATTTGGACTTTGCGTCGCAATATCTCCGCTCGTAGGGCACGTAGCGGAATATTATGAGAGAGACCCCACCCCCCTAATTGGACCCCAAGCTATCGATCAAGCCTACTTAGAACTTGATCCGTTCACTCATTATATGAGATCTCAACATCTCGGGTACTCGCAACTTGTGCGTTCACGTAAAAGAGTCACGGTGCGGTCTCGCTTCGCGTGTACTTGGCGCGAGACACTACCGTGTCTCTTGATTTGTGTATTAAAGTCAGCATTAAAAACAAGAGGGGAAACAGCTCTGAACATGCAGATCGATGCAGAGCATTTATCTCTCATGTCGTCAGACAAATTATATGCTAATGTTCCTAAAAGGCAGAAAAGTAATCTTCAGCTGTATGCTGCAGATGATGATGTTGCTGGTCCCTCTTCGTTTAATATGCAAGAATAATGTAAGAAAAAGTTAATCTTTTTCACAGTATCATTTATCGTATATCAGTTATTACAGCTATGTAAAAGTAGTATGAATATTATGTATATAATAATATATATATATTATATAATTTTATTTATTATATGTATATATATATATATATATACATACATATATGTATATATATATAATTTATTTATTATACATTATATGTATTTATTATTTATTTTATTTTTATATATGTATAGTTTACTTATCACATAATTTTATTTTTTTCTTTGACGAACTATAAGTGCGATTAATATTTATACAGGGTGTCGTGTAATAATCGCCGGACCTCTTGTATGCAAGTAGAGTGAGTTAAACCGAGTAGAAAAGTTATCTATCATTTTGCGAAATTCGCAATACTTATTGAGAAATTAATTGAAAAAGATCGGCCAATCCACGCGAGTAGAAGCCGCGCGGCCAGAAGAGACGTCCCGCACGCCCACCTACTAGCCGCGCGGCGAAGCGGCGGGAGGGGCCCTGCCGCTCGCGAGCCAGCAGTGCACAGCAGTGGAAGGGGCACTGCCGCTGGTTCGCCGCCAACGCGTAACGCTAAAGCTCCGCGTCGAATTATTCTCTCTCTCTCTCACGCGCGCGCGCGCGCGTGCACGAAATAAAGAATATGCTGTCAGAATAAAACGCCATTTACGGTTCGAGCTTGGATCTTGCAATTAGTAGCCTAATAATAATATTTTTTGTGTATTACACATAATTCTTTGTCCAACAATTAAAATTGTCTGCAGACTTGCAACACAGCTCCCGTTAGATCGAGTAGTAAAATTCTCTCCCTCCCCGTAATTAAATTGATTTGATTTAACTATTATTACGTTTACGCGAGCGTTACTTCTGTAGTAACTTACGATAATTCCTTCGCGTAAACGGGAGTTTGTAGTAACTTACGATAATTTACTCCGCGTAAACGAGTGAACGATCGTTAGTTACTACAGAAGTAATGCTCGCGTAAACGTAGTATGTGACGCTAAGCATCTAAATAACTGTAAAGAATTTATTGTGAAAATTTTTATGTAGTGCACAAAAAATATTAATTGGCTACTAACAATAAGATCCAAACTCGGACCGTAAATGGCATTTTATTCTAATTTGATTATGCTGTCATTTCCTCGCCACCTTGCGGTATACAGCACGGCGCATTTTTTTTTAAGTGGTATCCCCAGTAGGTCTAATCCACTCTCATAAAATTTAATGTAACAATTGTTCGAAGTGCCTCCCTCGTTCTTGTAAACAAAGTTCGACCCTTCGAGTAATGTTGCGCGTCGCGCGATACGCCAGTTCTGGCGTGATGGTATTAAAAGCTGCGAGAATTGCTTCTCGCATTTCAGCTTCTGTACCATCACGCCTGTGCTCGACTACGGCTTTAATGTGTCCCCACACGAAATAATCGAGCACATTAAGATCTGGCGATCGCGGCGGCCAAATGATTGGGCCACCTTGACCCATCCATCTGTCCGGATAATGCGCGTTTAAAAATTCGCGTACCTGCCGAGAGAAATGTGCAGGAGCTCCGTCATGCTGAAAAATCATTTCTCTTCTTGCATGGAGCGGAATATCTTCGAGGAGAGCAGGCAACTCATTTTGAAGAAAATTCCTGTATATCTCTCCATTTAAACGGGGCGGTAGGAAGTAAGGGCCGATCTAAAAATTGCCCAAACAAAATTATTTTTAAAGTTGCGAAAGAAAATTCCTTAAATAATTTTAAATGACTTTGATGACTAAAATTCAATATGAAGAATAGGGCAAGGAAAGCCGTAACGGGATGTTCGTGTTAAATTATTTTTAATAAACAAATATTTTTCCAACCATAGTAAACTGCGCGTCGACAAAATCGTCAGACTTGAAACACAATTTTTGGTTGGTGCAGTAAAATTCCCTCCCACCTCCTTAAGGACGTTCTCTCATCTTTATACTAGAGAAAATCGATTTTCTTAGGATTTTTTTGAAACTGTGAATATACGTTAATTTAGGTGTGCTTTATGCGTGGTATAAATTTCAGTATCTCTTCCGGTATAAAAAATAAAGATACTGAGCCTCAAAGTTTAAAAGAAAAATTTAAAATTTAATTTTTTTTAGTTTTGGCATTTTTTCCTTATAAAACTCGACGAGAGGAGCAACTTTGGTCCTTTTGGCCAACCTCGTATCTCTTACCGTTTGGCCTGGAAAACCTTTTCATTAGTAAAAGTTGAAACTTTGAGACTCAGTATCTTTATTTTTTATACCGAAAGAAGTACTGAAATTTATACCACGCATAAAGCGAATTTTACTGCACCAACCAAAAATTGTGTTTCAAGTCTGACGATTTTGTCGACGCGCAGTTTACTATGGTTGGAAAAATATTTGTTTATTAAAAATAATTTAACACGAACATCCCGTTACGGCTTTCCTTGCCCTATTCTTCATATTGAATTTTAGTCATCGAAGTCATTTAAAATTATTTAAGGAATTTTCTTTCGCAACTTTAAAAATAATTTTTTTTGGGCAATTTTTAGATCGGCCCTTACTTCCTACCGCCCCGTTTAAATGGAGAGATATACAGGAATTTTCTTCAAAATGAGTTGCCTGCTCTCCTCGAAGATATTCCGCTCCATGCAAGAAGAGAAATGATTTTTCAGCATGACGGAGCTCCTGCACATTTCTCTCGGCAGGTACGCGAATTTTTAAACGCGCATTATCCGGACAGATGGATGGGTCGAGGTGGCCCAATCATTTGGCCGCCGCGATCGCCAGATCTTAATGTGCTCGATTATTTCGTGTGGGGACACATTAAAGCCGTAGTCGAGCACAGGCGTGATGGTACAGAAGCTGAAATGCGAGAAGCAATTCTCGCAGCTTTTAATACCATCACGCCAGAACTGGCGTATCGCGCGACGCGCAACATTACTCGAAGGGTCGAACTTTGTTTACAAGAACGAGGGAGGCACTTCGAACAATTGTTACATTAAATTTTATGAGAGTGGATTAGACCTACTGGGGATACCACTTAAAAAAAAATGCGCCGTGCTGTATACCGCAAGGTGGCGAGGAAATGACAGCATAATCAAATTAGAATAAAATGCCATTTACGGTCCGAGTTTGGATCTTATTGTTAGTAGCCAATTAATATTTTTTGTGCACTACATAAAAATTTTCACAATAAATTCTTTACAGTTATTTAGATGCTTAGCGTCACATACTACGTTTACGCGAGCATTACTTCTGTAGTAACTTACGATCGTTCACTCGTTTACGCGGAGTAAATTATCGTAAGTTACTACAAACTCCCGTTTACGCGAAGGAATTATCGTAAGTTACTACAGAAGTAACGCTCGCGTAAACGTAATAATAGTTAAATCAAATCAATTTAATTACGGGGAGGGAGAGAATTTTACTACTCGATCTAACGGGAGCTGTGTTGCAAGTCTGCAGACAATTTTAATTGTTGGACAAAGAATTATGTGTAATACACAAAAAATATTATTATTAGGCTACTAATTGCAAGATCCAAGCTCGAACCGTAAATGGCGTTTTATTCTGACAGCATATTCTTTATTTCGTGCACGCGCGCGCGCGCGCGCGTGAGAGAGAGAGAGAATAATTCGACGCGGAGCTTTAGCGTTACGCGTTGGCGGCGAGCCAGCGGCAGTGCCCCTTCCACTGCTGTGCACTGCTGGCTCGCGAGCGGCAGGGCCCCTCCCGCCGCTTCGCCGCGCGGCTAGTAGGTGGGCGTGCGGGACGTCTCTTCTGGCCGCGCGGCTTCTACTCGCGTGAATTGGCCGATCTTTTTCAATTAATTTCTCAATAAGTATTGCAAATTTCGCAAAATGATAGATAACTTTTCTACTCGGTTTAACTCACTCTACTTGCATACAAGAGGTCCGGCGATTATTACACGACACCCTGTATATATTGCATAATTTTGTTTTTTCCCCTGACAAGCTACGACCATTTTATAACATTATTTTTTAGTGGAATAGGCCTACAGGGAAACCACTAAAAAAAGAACGCGTCAATTCACAATAGTACCTCCCGGGTGACGCGGAAACCTATTGTGATAATTATATAATTTTAATTAATTATATAGTTATAAAATTTTACATGCACATATTATTGTACATGCATAGCCTCGAATAGTAGACAAAGACATTTCGTCGTGCCGCGCCACCGAAGAAATCTTCTCTCGCGTTCACGAGAGATTTCTCGCCAAGCTAGCCTAGCCGTAGCTGGCTGTGCCGGTGCACGGTCACGTGGCTTCCAACGCGCGAAAAAGAGAAAGAACATATGTGGCTGTCCTTGTCTATTATTCCGAAGCTGGCCGAGGCTCGTCGAGCCCCGCCGAGGTTCGAGCGCACACGTACGTGCCTTCTCTTCTATGTGTATGTGTCCCCCACTCTCGTCCAACGCACCAGGCTGAGTTCTAGATCTAACATCCCTGGCTGCAGGACGGCCGCAGCCCATGCTACCAGTCGCGGGAACGGGAGCGCCGCGCCACGTGCGACAACTGCCGCCGGCCTTAAGGCGCGTCCGCAACGCTCGGATGGTTCGACCAATGGCAGTGGCCCGCCAATAGCAAGCGAGGCGCGGGCAATGTTCCCCAGACTTCGGGCAATGTTCCCGAAGTCGACGTCTGGGGAAACTGCGAGGAGGAGGCCGACCTCCGGGACCTCGCCACCCACCACCACGACGGCGAGGTCCTCGACGACGGACACCAGGAGTCGGAGGTCGGCAAGCGCGCCTCCCGAGAAGATCGGCGCCTCCAGACCGTCGCGCGTGTCCCCCCGGACAACACCTGCCGCCATTTCTAATTCACCTTCTAGTTTTGGCGGCGGGGGGGGGGCACCCAGCGTAGGAGTAAGACGCCCGAGGGGCCCGGGCCAATCACCACCGGGCCCGCTACGAGAACGAGATCTCGGGCGTCCAGCGTGCCGGTCGAGAAGAGCGCAAGGCGGGCGGCCCTGATCAGTCCACCAGAGGTCAGGGCGGTCGCAGGGAGGGGCGGGGGGTGGCGAGGACGTCACCCCTGCAACGAGGGACACCGCCCCTCGGAGGGGCCTCCGGCTCGCCACCGAACACCCGTGGCAGCCCGACGGGGGCCCCTAACATGGCGAGTCCACACGCCATGACCGCGACTTCACTGCCGGCCACCCTCACAACGTGCACGATGACGACCACCATGTGTGGGTCCCCCGTCATGGCGACGGGGGTCACCACGGGGAGACGGAGCACGCCGCCTCGCTCTCCCCCCCTCCCGACTATCCAGGAGGTGGCGTCACCGTGCGAGGTGGAACGGACGCGCCCCGAGAGAAGGACGACACCCCCACCACCACCCAGGGAGGAGCGGCAGGAGGGCGCGGCGCAGATGACATCACCCGAAGAGGAGGAGGACTCACCTGGTGCGCCGTGGAGGATGGTGTGCCCGGGGAGAAAAGCGAGGCGCCGGCTGAGCGATGGCTCTTCCGGGGGCGACAGCCCGCCCCCAATAACGCCGGCGAATAATTTTAATTTTGATTTTAATAATAATAAGTCGATTTTAAAAAAAGATTGTTCTGTGCGATTGGAACGCACTTCTGTTGCAAATTTGTCCAATTCCAATTTTAATTTTTCTCGAATTTTAGATTCCTCGACATTGAGCGGAGTGGACCCTATGAGGCGGACGGACGAGCCCGGAGGAGCAGCGGGAACAACACGTACTGAGGTTCCGGGTACGTCTGGACATCCGAGTGTTCCCGCAAATGTCAGGGGCGTGATGGGTCGTCGGCCGCGTGCACGCGTAACCGGCGGCTCCGGCGCCAGCGAGATAACACCGCCGAGGGCCACCATCAGCCAGCGCGGGGGCGGGGGGCACCGCCGACGTCCGCAGCGTGTGGAGGCTCCGCCTGTCCAGCCGTCCGGTGGCCGACCGACCTCTGCGGCCGCTGCAAAGCGGTCCAAGGAGGAACACGTGGCTGCTCGTGACGAGCTGGCGGGGCGGGCCGAAGCCGTTGCCTCGATTGCGGACCTAGAGGAGGTCGCGGCCTCGATCGCGGCATTCTTTGGGGAGGATGCAACGGGTGTGGCGCGCGGCGGTGCGCCCGGCGCTCGCGATCGTCCACATCGGTCGCGTGAGGCGCGGGCCCGTCGGGGCGAGGGGGATCGCCCAGGGCGAGACGGCGGCAGTGGTAATAATGGAGGGCCGGCACCGGCCGGTCCTCCCACGCAGTCGGGAGAAGGACGTGGGGGCTGGGTGCGCGAAGCGACCCGCATTCAGGCTCTGTACAGGGCGAACCGACGCAAAGCGGTACGAGAGGTGCTGCAGGGGCCCTCTGACTTCTGCCAAGTGCCGAAGCAGCGGGTTCAGCAGTATTTCGAAAGACTATACTGCGGAGGGGAGGATCTGGCCAGCCGTGGTGCGGAAGTGGAGCAACCTGACCCCTCGAGTTGGGCCGGGGATGCCGCATATCTCACGGATCCCTTCACGCTGGAGGAGGTGGATCGTCGGGTCCGGCGCATAACGAACTCTGCGCCGGGTCCCGACGGTATCACCTACCGAGACCTGCGTGCAGCGGATCCTGGTATGCGGCTCCTCACCGCATGTTACAATGCGTGTCTCAGGCTCGAGGCAGTTCCCATGTCCTGGAAGACCTCCAAAACCGTATTGGTTTATAAGAAAGGCGACCGGGATAATTTAGACAACTGGCGCCCTCTCGCGATGGGAAATACGACCCCCAAGCTTTTCGCGGCGTTTATCGCCGATCGTATGACCGAGTGGGCGATCAGGTACCAGAAACTAAGTCCGGCGCAGAAGGGTTTCCTGCGGGGCGAGGGGTGCTACGAGCACAACTTCGTCCTTCAGGAGATCCTGACGCACTGCCGGAGGACTCGGCGGCAGGTGGTCGTCGCGTGGTTGGATCAGGAGCCAACGCATTTGGCTCGATTCCCCACTCGACGATTTGCCGCGCTTTTGCTGGCGCCGGGGTGCCGGGGGGCATCATCAATGTGTGGAAATCCATGTATGATGGTTGCTCCACGCGGGTGCAGGCGGTCGACGGGCTCACCGCGCCCATCCCTGTTCGCTCGGGGGTTCGGCAAGGTTGTCCGTGGAGCCCGATTAGCTTCGACTTTGGTATCGATCCGGTGCTGCGTGCAGTGGCCGCGGTCGATGCTGGGTTGGAGCTGTTGGGTTCCCGCTTTAACAGCTTAGCGTATGCGGACGACGTTGCACTCATTGCCGATTCCCCCGGGGGAATGCGGCGGCTCCTTGCCGCTGTAGAGGTCGCAGCGCTGTCGGTGGGGTTGCGGTTCAACCCTGCTAAGTGTGCCACCCTGCACATCGGTGCAGGAGCAGGCAGCAGGGTCCTACCCACAGCGTTCGAAATCCAGGGACAGCCGGTTCACCATCTGGCAGAGGGCGAGTCCTACCGTCATCTTGGTGTGCCGACTGGATTCTCGGTCGACGCTACGCCATTTCAGACCATTGATGGTCTGCTCGGGGGTCTTCGGGCGGTAGATCGATCCTTGCTTGCCCCGTGGCAGAGAGTCGAAGTCGTTGCAACACACTTGTTGCCGCGGATGGACTTTCTGCTCCGGGGGGCCGCAGTGGAGAAGCGTCCCCTAGTAGCTGCGGACAAGATGGTCCGGAGGGCCGCTAAGGCCTGGCTCAATCTCCCGCAGCGTGCAAACGCGGAACCAGTCTACCTCCCTCCCAGTCGGGGGGGTTGTGCTTCCGCTCGCCGACCTCGCGGACGTCCTGTCCGTCGCGCACGCCTATCGTATGCTTACGGTTGGCGACGAGACGGTCAGGGGGCTCGCGTGGGCGTCGCTGCGTGGGGTTGTGGCCCGGCGTATCGGTCATCCTCCGAGTAACGAGGAGCTCGCGTCCTTCCTTTCGGGCTCGCTCGAGGGTCGGATGCGAGACGGCGCGGCGGGGAGCGCTCCCTGTGGTCTAGGGCTCGGAATGCCGCGCGGAGACAGTCCGAGCGATTGTTGCTTCGGTGGGAATGGTGTGCGGCCACCGAGGAGATGATGGTGATATGCCGGGGTGCCAGGGGCGCGATGGTGAAAATACCACCAAGAGCTCGCTCTCAGGTGGTGCATCGCTTGCGCTCAGCTGTAGTAGAGTTCTACACTAACCGGCTTTTAAGCAAGCCTGATCAGGGGAAGGTGTTCGAGGTGTCGTTGCGGGCGAGGGTGAGCAATCACTTCGCTCGTAATGGCAGCTTCACCCGCTTCGCCGACTGGCGCTTCATCCATCGCGCCAAGTTGGATTTCCTCCCCCTTAACGGTGCACGCCGTTGGGGGGAGCCTGACAAAAGGTGTCGGCGTTGCGGTGCGGCAGCCGAGACCCTTCCCCATGTCTTAAATCATTGCGGCGTCCATTCTGCCGCCATACAGCTGAGGCACGACGCCGTCTTGCACCGCCTCTGGAGGGCTTGTCAACTGCCGGGAGATAAACGGGTTAACCAGCAGGTCGAGGGCGTCGAGGGCGTCGAGGGCGAACTTGAGGGGCTACGACCTGATCTCGTGATCAGGCACGAGCCCTCCAAGAGTGTCGTCATATGCGACGTGACGGTGCCCTTTGAGAACCGGTGGCGGGCGTTCAAGGACGCAAGGGAGAGAAAACTCGCCAAGTATTCTCCCCTTGCTGAGGCGCTCCAGCGCAAGGGGTACCGTGTGGTCGTGACGGTCCTCGTCGTCGGCGCCCTTGGCTCGTGGGATCCGACCAATGAGGAGGTGCTGAGACTGCTGCGCGTGGGCAGCGCGTATGCAACTATGATGCGCCGTCTCATTGTATCGGATACCATTCGTTGGTCAAGAGACATTTACGTGGAGCATGTGTCCGGCGTGCGCCAGTACGCGGCTCCCTCGCGTCCGCTCGCTGATGGGGTGCCGGCCACTCCGCCTCGTGCAATTCGCTGGCGTTGGCCCACCAACGAACAGGAGCGGCGCTAATTTTTCTCTTTGCTAGTCCATTGTGATTTTGTGTGAACCGAGTATGAATGCCGCGTAACTTATTATTTTATGCATTGGGGGGCTACGTAGGTCACCTAATTTAATTTATTATTGTAAATAGCCCGATGTCCTGCCCACGATATTCTATACTGTGTGTCTTTTTCTTTTCTACGACTCTTATTTATTGCTGTACTTTTGTACTTTTTATCTTTTCTTTTTTTTTCCTCCTTTGTATTCTCTTCTCATCTCTACTTTTATTTTAAATTTTTCGTATTTATTTGTGTGGGCATGTATGTTCCGAGTATGAATGCCGCGTACACTATATTGTATTTTAGCCGTGTGTGAGTGTTCCGCGAGACAAGCGTTAGCGCAATATTTTCTTTATCCTGAGAGATATGCCGCACGCGGGCCCCTGGGTTAGTTTTAACTTTTGACGTCCACTCTTCTGTGATAGGCCCAGGGGCCATAAAGCTGTGATATTTTTTTTTATATATTTATATCTATGACCGCGCTGGGACTAGTCCCCCAGCACGTCTTGCGTTGGCCCATTGGCGGGGGGGGCCTCTTGTCCCCTGCCCATGGAATTAATTAAGACCAGCGTGCGGCCTAAAGCCGTGCCTTTTATTTTGTATGTATGTACCCCGGGGGCTTCGCCCCCGGGGAATTTGTTTGATCAATAAACGGCTTTCATCTGAGAAATTATCATGCTTAGAATTCAAAACATAATTTTTTTCTTTTTCTTTTAAAGAATTTGATCTAATTGTTCATTACTCTCGATTGTTTAAAAATAAAAAAAAGGGAAAGCATGATGAAAGCTCAGAGGACATCTGCCCGATTCCGAGTGTGAATGCCGTGTGCGTGTGCCGGCCGGGAAGCGACGTCCGCGTGTTTTTACTCTGTGACGTGACAAGTCGCGTCTACTTCCCGGACGGGCTCGGCCGAGGGGAATTCGGGGGTGCCCCCTTGTTAGGGCAAGGGGAGGGCGATTCGTTATAATTGATTGGTCTAATTAGCTGTTAAGTTTTTAAGGGATTGCCGGTGGTGGCCGGAGCCGATCTGTAACGGCCGGGAGCCGCAACGAGGAAGGGCAGAGGATTGAGGAGACGTCTAGGAGACATGGCCAAAAATCGGATCGCCCGGACCTCCCCGCAAGTGCATGGGTGTCGCCGGCCGGAAGTTACTCCGTACTCGGTTGTAACAGCGGCGAGATAACAGCCAAGGAGACCCCGAGGCGCCCCGAACGAAACGCAGTCAGACGAGGGGGCCGAGGAGCGACCCAGGGAAAGGCGCAGCCCTGGGGCCGCCACACCGAGGGGATGCCGGCAGACGGGGCCGAGGCCCGGCCAGCCTGACCCCGAACGCCGGCTCGATCATCGCGGCCCGGACAGCCGGTCGATTTGAAAAGCCCGCGCCGAGTCGGAGACAGATGGAGCGACGCCGCCGGAAAGGGGTGGCGCGCGAGAAGCTGAGGCGCCGATGAGAGCGCCCTAGCATTGGAGTGGCGCCCCCGGAAGGAGCGGCGCACGGGTAGCCTAGGCGCCGGGAGCGCTAGGATCGGCAATCCGGTCGAGCGACACGCCACAGCGCAGGCGCGGGGAACCGGCGCGATCCCGGCAGGCCATCGTTTCCGACACTGTCGTGCCGGCGAGGAACCAGGGAGCATCGCCCGACTTACGAGCTGCCCGGACCAACGGAGATACTTCAGCCCATTGTAAGGTCACCACCCTGGCGTCCCCGCGTTAAGAGAAGAAAGTTCGCTCGAGGCACTGGCCCCAGGCACGCACCGATTACCTGAGCGCCGCAGGAGTTACCTGTGGACGCCTACATGAGAGCGTGCGTTACCTTGCGCTCGCCTGCGGGATAGATTCGTGTGGAAATCGTGCCAGGGCCTTGCCGAGAGTGAACTCTCCTGTGCGTAGAGACCAATCGTGCCCTCCCCGGGAGCACCGTCACGGCCGACAGTCGCGTGGCGTTTCATTGTGTAATCGTGTTAACTCGTGTCGCGTTTCAGAGTGTTAATGTTCGTAATCGTGCCGCGTTTCACTGTGTTAGGGTTAGTAAGCGTGTCGCCTTCGGCCACGTTAATGAGAGTAGTCGAGTCGCGAGTGGTCATGTAATTTGAAGGGCACTTGCCCTCGCGTTGAGTAACGTATCCGGTACCTCGAGGACGGCGAATTTTGGTGCTTGGTGGGACGGAAAGATCGACGGGATCGGCGCGGGGCCGCGGAATCTCCGTGTTTGCAAAGGAATACGGGATTCGCGTGGCCAGCCGCGGGATCGTCCGCGATACGAGTCCTTAGCCCGTATCAGACTACCGACTGCAAAGGCCGACCCGACTGCCGATCGCGACTGCCGACTCACATTTAGCCAATAGACCATGGTCTATTGGCTAGATGTGAGTCGGCAGTCGCGATCGGCAGTCGGGTCGGCCTTTGCAGTCGGTAGTCTGATACGGGCATTATTTCGTGTTCGGGGGCCCTTGCCGGCTGACGTGGTCGCCGCGGCGAGATCGCCCATAACTTTTGCGTCGCGCGGAATCGAGGTGGCCCGGGTGCGCGTTGCGTGCGCTACCGAGGGTGCGGCGATTCGGTTCGTCGGCCACGTGGCGTAAAGTTCGTTGGGAGTCCGAAGCAAGGTACCGCGTTACCTTTATTAACTAATTGTTTCTTATGTTAAGTTTTCGTGTGCGTCTGCATTTATCTGTTGCATTGATCTGTTCTCGCGTGCGTGCATCTCCGTATTTAGTATTTGGCAGTCTCGCGTGCCCTTGCCCGAATATCCGAGGGTCACTCTGTCCGACATTTTCGCGCCCGGTTGTTGCGTTGGTTATGCGGCATTTGTGCGTCAGTAGTCCGGCATTTTGACGATAGTTTACATCATATATTCGCGTTAATTCGTTGCCGCGGCGCCGATCCGCCGCCAATAACGTCTCGTTGCCGCGTGATCTGATTCCGAATGCGGGGTGCTCAGAACTATCATACCAGCACCGACTTTAACGAATAATCTGTTGCAAGTGTTCTCCATTTAACGAAATATATTATATGTTATCCTATTATTCTTATTTTGTGTGTGATTGATTGCGTGACGCCTCTCTCCAAAGTCCCAGAAAGAGAACTACGCCCTGAGGTATTGTCCGGGATATCGCGTTGGATCTGTTAGTGTTCGGTGGTGCGATCCGTCGCACCTGGCGCCCAATTATTTGGTGTCGGAATTAGTTGCGTGTGCCGCCAATCCACGATAGCCCTCCGCCGGATTGCGAGACCGGGGGAAAAAGCGTCGCAACTCTTAGTGTCGTGTTCCCCGGGAGATTTCGTAAAAATCGATTGTAGCCTTAGACCCGGGGAAATAAAAGTTTATAGCGACGCGATACGTGCGAAAGTGGAGTGCCGCGACTGCTCGCCCTGGGACCGCGCGCCTAAGCTCCGCGGCGCTACCCGGTGCGCACAGTGGTCGCGGGTGCGACGGGTGTCTCTCGCGGTGGGTTTCCTGGCTTCGGAGCGAGCGCCACGTGGTGTTTGCAACGTTGTTTTAGGTTATACACCGTGAGCGGCCCTGTGGACGGGACACGCGGCTCGTTGCATCCGCGATCTCCGGGCGTCGCTGGGGACGCCGTATATAACTTCCTCTATTTATTTAGATTTTTGCTTATTCATTACGTTTAGTCTCTACCATGTCAGGGGCGCACGGTCAACAAGACCCGTGCGAGGTTATGTTGTATTATGCTCGCCTACCCATTGCCGGGGAGAGTCCGCTGTCCCCGGTGCTGGGTGGACGAGACGGGCCGTCTTAAAATGGGACCGCGGGGCGAGTACAGTGACCCGGCTCACCTCGCGAAACATCAAAAGAGAATGCATCCGGGGGACTCTATAGCTTACAAATGTCACTGAACGTGCTCCTGAGATCCCGGTCTCTAAGATAGAGACCTTCCTGCCGTGGAAACTGATCCTCATCGACATACCCAAGCATATACCGTTCCGTCATCCATTATTAGACAGGATCTCCGTAAAGGAGAACGTCTTCAAGACACCGCCTCGTCTTCGATCTCCCAGGAACCGATATAGTCCTATTCTTCCTACCACTTCTAAGGGCAAGCGAGGACTCCCGGACGGAATCTTATTATTCCGAAGAGGGACCTTTCGCAGAAGAAGAGTTTCATGAAGAAATTATTTTAATGAGTGTATTACACTACACAGTTATAACGTACACTAACAGACACGACCAACTACATGCACGTATACATTAAAGAAATATTTATTTTGTATTTAGAGCATGAATAAAAGCGAGATGTTATTCAATTGAGCGATAAGTTATTGTGGGAATCGACGCACCTAAACCTGATATCCTACCCCACAAATTGGTAATTATGTGGATTTAGAGTGATCCTTGATCTCAAATCAACATTGCAAGATGGTACCTGCCAAGAAATCCAAAAAACATTAAAAATGAGTAAGATGCACTTTGTTATAGATATAACTAAAATATGTGTAATTGAAATAACAAGATTATTATTTTTACAGTTGCAGACATGGA
This sequence comes from Temnothorax ravouxi, assembly GCA_030770255.1. Classification (NCBI taxonomy): domain Eukaryota; kingdom Metazoa; phylum Arthropoda; class Insecta; order Hymenoptera; family Formicidae; genus Temnothorax; species Temnothorax ravouxi. The sequence goes on from JASTWP010000107.1 coordinate 113,380, forward strand.
CCATACGGATCATGATGCCCTTGTTATATGTGTGTTAACACATGACGAACATGGCAAACTCATGTGTTTTGACGGTATGTACCCAACCGAGATGATTTTTTATTACTTCACGCCCGATAAGTGTCCGACCCTTGCCGGCAAGCCAAAACTTTTTTTTATTGCGGCATGCCAAGGGGATAAGTTTGATCGGGGCTTCAAATTCACGGACGGCAGTACAGACAAATTAGAAAAAAGACAATGTGCAACAGACTGCATACCAATATGTGCCGATTTTCTTATGTTTTACTCATCCTGTCCAGGTATTGTAATAATTTTTATTGGTTTTTTTATTCAATAAAAAATTTTAGTAGAGGAGACCGGGGCTTTTATAGTATATCTCTAACGACTTATCACTGTTTCTAACTTTATAGGTGTTGCTTTCTACAGAGATTACACATTGGTAACATGGTTTGTTGATTCACTGTGTAAAGAATTCGATAAAAACGCCACAAAGTGCGAGTTAAAAACATTAATAACAAGGATATGCCAGGACGTGGCAAACCGTGAAACGTATGATATCACAGGAAAACGCTTCAAACAAATGCCTTATTGTGTTTCGATGCTCACGCGATGAGTACAATTTATAAATAAGCAATAATTTATAAATAATTTATTAATTAATATTTTTAAATATTAATAATTTAAAATAATTTTATATACTGTATTAGAGATGGGCAGGCGGTTCATGAACCGTTCAATTGAACCGGTTCACTACTTCAAGGAACGTTTCAGAAACGGTTCGTAAAAAAAGAACAACAAACTTTTCTATCAGATATCGAACAATCGAAGAATCGAAAATCGAAAGTCGTACGTCGAGATTCACTCAACGTGCGCGGACCAGTTTATGCAAAAAAAATTTTTTTCTTTAAGTAGTGCGACGTGCGACTGTTACTGTCTGCATTTTTTCCACTCAGATTTCCAGTAATTTCCATTAGACTTTGCTACTTTAACATTGATTCAGAATTTCTTAACAGACAGAGGTAAATGAGGCCGTATGTCTGCTGTTAGACAGCACGAGCCAATTAATAAAGAGAAGAAGAAGAAGAAGTGCGTCGTACGTCAGGGCTCGGGCGCCGGACGCGATCGGCCGGATCGGCGATTTAAATCCTCCATTAGAAATAAAATAGAAATTAGAATCGGTTTTTGGCTTCTTAGTGCGTGCATCGTGCATTTAGCTGTCTCCAGACCCAGAGGCCAGCTATACCTATCGCCAGCTAAGAGGACTCCCCTCTCACCTTGTTAGTGTTGTTTGGATAAATTATTTTAATCCAAATAAAATCTCTACGTAAGTACATATACTCAATTTTATTGACAACTTTAGGTTAGAATTATTATAATGTGCACCATTATATTTATATATATTGTTTTAAAATTTAGGCTTCTTGGTGCGTGCATTTAAGCTGTCTTCAAGAGCCAGCTATACGGATTACAGCTATTATCCTATTGCCAGCTAAGGGGGACTCCCCTCTCACCTTGTTAGTCTTGTTTGGACAAATAAAATCTCGCTAAGTAAGTACATATACCTATAATGTATACATTTATATATATTGTTTTAATATTTAGGCTTCTTGGCGCGTGCATTTAGCTGTCTTCAAGAGCCAGCTATATGGATATGGAAAATTAAAATAATTTGTATTATTTTAATTTTGTCCAAACAAGACTAACATGGTGAGGGTGAGAGGGGAATCCCCTTAGCAGGCCTTAGCTGGCGATAGGATAATAACTGTAATCCATATAGCTGCCCAGATAGCAACGCCTGATGATCAGATTTCATCACGTCATGATCTTCTGATATTGATCGAAATGTGATGTATGTCTTGTGATCATATTGTGATGATACACATCATGAGTACAAGTTAACATGTATATGAGGTGTTTAGATAGTTGTAAGATAGAGCGAGATAGAAAAAGTTAGCAACAGCGCTCGGGTAGCGACGATGGCAAGGGGAGCGCGGCGAGGAAAGTTGGGCCGATCGTGTTTTGTTGATTCTGGTCCGTGCTTGCGGCGAAGAATGCGCGCGAGGCAAATCGTCGCTATATTCGGTAGCAAAAGCATCGTTTCGGGAATCGATGAATTCCTCGGTCCGCATAATCGAATATTCCCCGTGTATAAGGGATATATTTCGGAATTGTTGTTCGCGAACGTTACACTGTGCGTGCGTGCGTTACTTATATACAGACTATACGAAAAGGACTAATTACATTCCCGAGGAAATAAGGCTGAGGAAGCAGTACGACGTATTCACAGCTAAGGACGAGACGACGCTTGCCCCGGCGAGGATTTCGAGGCCACATCCCAGATTGTCTGCCCGGCGAATTAGCTGTTTGCATCAACGCTAAGTACATCTGTTTACTTCCGAATACTCGGATAAGCGTGTCTCACGCCTCATTAATGCCTATCCGACGTGCTTCGGATAAGTCGGTCCTACGGCTGCCATATACGAATCGATTTGAAGAGTGCGGATTATATTATTCGGTCGAGAAGAAACCCACGCGGTGTTTCCGTGTTAACTGCGTGCATTTATACGTGATAGCTCGCGATGTATTCGTGGGAACGGCACGTGTCGAATTTCATATTATATATCTTTTGCGTTCATTACGTATATTGAATTATAATATTTGTCCTTCTGACCTTCGACGTACCGAAAGTGTATACGTGAATTAACCAGATCTTCCGATTCTTTGCGTTTACCTTGACAAGTGATACCTTCTCGTTTTGTATTATTTACTAGAACATTTACGATTTCGAGTTGATAATTAGCTCTTTAATCCTTCGATTCTCGTGGCGTTTTCTACTTTACGATTACTAGACAATAACGTTTATTATTCGGATGACTCATATTCTTGATTTAAGTGTGTTTTATAATACTCAGATATTTCGTTATACTAGATATGTTTTGCTTTCAATATCAAGCGATCACACTCGCTTAAAATGTATTGTGCCCATTGCGACTGAACCTGCGGTTTGTCTATTATTCTTTTTATCAAACAACATTAATTTAAAGATATTTACACAATTTTGTCTACAATCCGATTCGGCTGACGTTTCATCCTGCTGCGCTGCGTGATTTACAACGATATCTTCAGTGTAAAATAAATATTTTAGTTTGAAGCTAATTACGTTTTCATTTTATTTAGTATCCATTTTCGAAACATTCTTTAAACCGGGATTCTGATTCTTTACGCGAACTAGCATCGGTTGACTGAAAAGTCATACCATTTCAAACATGAGGAAATATATGAGCTCAGATATTGACGTTACTTAGCCAACTCATGATAATCACATGCTGATTGCAATTATTAACAATTATTAACAATTATTATATACATTTAGCATTTTCGTCATTATTATATAATATTACAGAGCTCAAGCACATGATCTTCGTGACTCATTTGCTATACATCTAAAATATGTTTTTACGCTGTAAGTAAAGAAATATAAAAAGAGAAAAACTTTTTTAAAGATGATATAATATTTTAATAAATATGAGAAATGTTTTAATAATTATTAATATACAATAATATTTAATAAAATATTATAACACAATATAAATAACATTTTACATATATATAATATATTTTATATAATATATATATTTCCTAGATAGCATATGTGTATATTATTCAAATATTATTATAATTCTCAGGATATATATATTTCAAGTTACGCAGAATTTAATTAATTTCTGGAATTGCCGGCGTTTTGGTCTCTTCCGCAGTTTCTTCTGTAAGATTTTGACATGTGGCAACCGATTCCGATTACGCACAACATTTGCTATATGCGCGCGTCGCGACTACGCTTGTTATTGGTCGCTTGAGTTACATGTATGCGCCGTAGCACTTGGCGCAGGAAGAAGTGTCCTGACTGGAGGTTAGGCAGGAAGACGATGCCGAGACCGACAACGACCGGCAGTCTACTGGCGATTCTTGTAAGGGCGTAAGCGTGCACGCTTTAGACTCAGTGATATATGTCGAATAATCATCAATTATACCATATTAAAATATCACAGACGAACGGATATAAAATAAGGAGTAAGTAAAATATTCTGATAAAATTCTTAAATTTTTTTAAGGTTATTTGATATCTCTGGTAATAATTGCATATCTGCGATACATCATCTTGCAATACGGAATGCTTTTAGGGCCGATTTCACTGTCTTCGATTAACATGATCCTCCGATTAAACTCACTCTTCGTCTCTTTCTATGGGGTCAGTCAGAAAGAAACAAAGAGAGTTTAATTGGAGGATCAAGTAATCGGAGATGGTGAAATATAGTATAGAGATGTAATGATTTATTCTAACTAAACTTTTGAGATCACAGAATCTAAATGTCAACAGTTGTACTTGTAAATTGGTTTAAAAGTATGTCAAGAAAAAAATACAAATATATATTTTTATATTAATTTAAAAATGTGATAAAAAACATTTAGATTTAATGTAATTTTAAAGACCTTGTAATATATCTTTTTTTATATATTATATATTTTATTATATCAAGCATTTTATATCTGTATTACACTGATAATGTATGAAAGATGTATTAAATCTGACTAGTAATAACATGCATATACACATACGCAGGTGTGTGATTTTATTTCTCATTTGATGCTCAATTGCTTATAAATTGCTTACAAAATTTATGCTTATTGTAGAATTCAATTATATGTTATAGCATTGTCACAGGACATAAATTGTACTGATTGTGAGTAGACAGTCAGGATTTTATACAGTTCAATTTATCTTTATCTTTAGTTGAACTGTTCAGTTAAAGACCATATATCAGATAAATAATTAACAAATGTGCGCAGTTAACAAAATTAATAGTAAGTTTTTATGTATATGTATATAAAAAATGGCAACTGTAAATAAGTTAAAATATAGTAAGAGTTTTATTCATAAAAGTATATCGCAAAAGAAAAGACAAACAGCATTTTTAAAATTAAAAAAAAAATTCAAAAATTTTAGTGAAAAAAAATCTAATAATGTGATAACAAAATGTGATTTTCAAATATCAGAAATATTGTCTGAAACTAATAATTTCGCAGATAAAGACAATTCTTCAATAATGGCACACCCAATAATAGCGGAAGAATCAGAATTAATTGTCAACTCAGACCTAAAATCTGAATTAGCTGTTAACTCAGATCTAGAATCAGAATTAGTTAACTCAGATAACAGATCAATCACTAGTCCTCAGTACTTATTTACTTCTGCTTTACAAAATGTTTTTCTCACACATAATATTACACATGTGCAAGGTGATGCTATTTTACGTATTTTGAGATCACATCATTGTTTGTCATATTTACCATGTTCAACTAGAACTTTTCTGGGGACACCAAAAAAGTTAAATTATAATATTATTCTATTAGGTTCAGGTCAATATGTTCATATTGGTTTCGAAATAACTCTGAAACAAAACTTGGCACGCATAGCTGTAAATCAATTACCTACTGAAATAGTTATAGATATAAGCACAGATGGTGCAACGTTGAATGGATCGTTACAATTTTGGCCAATACAATATAGAATAAAAAATATAAGAAATACTAAACCTATTATAGCTGGAGTCTATATAGAAAAATCGAAACCATGTGACTGTCATAAATTTATGGAACAATTTGTTAATGAAATTCTGCAAGTGATACAAAGTGGTGGAATATCCATTAATGATAAAAAAATTCCTCTACACATTAGATGCTTTATTGCAGATGCACCAGCAAGAGCATTAATTTTAAATCATAAAGGTCACATGTCTTCAAATCCGTGTTCTAAATGCAAAATTGAAGGGTTTAGATTTTCTAACAGAATGGTATTTAATGTTTTTGATTCACCGTTACGAACTGATTTTGAATATGAAATGTGTATAGATACAGAACATCATCATGGTAGAAGTCCGTTGTATGTGCTTCCAATAGGATTAGTTTCAAATGTTCCTTTCGAATATATGCATTTGGTCTTGCTTGGGGTGACTAAAAAACTGATAGCCGCATGGCTTGAAGGGAAGTATTATGCCATGTCAAAATTATCTGGTAGACAAATAAATATAATTTCAGCAAGATTGCAATCTGCTAGCGTTTATTGTCCACGTGAATTTTCTCGTCGATGTAGAGATATTGTTGAATATAAAACTTTTAAGGCTACCGAATTTCGTACATTTTTAATATACACAGGACCTTCTGTATTACATAACGTAGTGACACAGAATGTTTTTGTACATTTTTTATTGTTATCCTGTGCTATCCGCATTCTTATATCTGATGTTTCATCTGATGAAGATATTTTATTTGCAGAAAAAGCATTGCAAAAATTTGTAATTCTTAGTGAAGATTTATACGGAATAGAATTTTTGTCGTACAATTTGCACGGTTTACTTCACCTTGCCAACGATGTTAAACTTTTAAGAAAGTTAGATTCATTTTCTGCATTCGATTTTGAGAATTATATATCAGAATTTCGGAAATTTGTACGTAAACCTCATCTTCCATTGCAACAGCTTGTACGAAGATTACACGAGTTGAATTTATGTGCTATATCTTTAAAATCAAATTATTGTGATGGTGTAATACGTGCATCCTGTACTCATAAAAATGGTCCACTTTTGCGTGACGTTCCTTTTACATCTACTCAATTCAAATTGTTAAAAATAGATCACCTTACATATGGATGTAATGAACGTGACAATTGTTGTCTCTTAAAAAATGGTATTATATGCATTATTGAAAATATTGTTCAAATCTCAACAAAATATTATTTTATTGTAAAAAGATTTAAGGAAGTTAACAATTTTCATAATTATGTAATTGAATCACAATTAATGGGAGTGTTTGAATGTAGTAATTTATCTGAACGATATATTATTGCTATTTCAGATGTTTATACTAAATGTTTCAGAATTCCAAAATGGTCTGGAATTATTGGTCAGGAAGATAATATTGTTGCACTCGTGCTGAGTTCGCAGCTTCGCCCGGTATTTTCCGCCGCGGAGCGTCTTTAGCAACGGGCGTTGCTATGCGTTGTTGATATAGCCCGGCTTTCAGATTTCCTCCGGACTGAAACTCGAGCGAACGTTTCGGTTCTCGTTCTATGATTGTAACATTCGCAATAAACTATCCTTTCGTTCCTAAAACCTGTGTTCCCTTAGGGGAGAGTTGGCAATTACCGCGCCGTTGACAATTCCGCGCCATTGTTTATCTCAATAACTATTTATATTACGCGCCTACAATAATGTTAATATCATAGAGTAACACGAAATACCCCCCCCCCTGGATGCGCCGTCAATGCGTTCCGGCCGTCCATGTAAACAGAGTGCGCTCTGGAAGCTTCTCTGCTTGCTCGTTGCGATTTTGCTGGTAGTTTCGATAAGAGGTGAGTAACATAATATTTACATTAGAGAAATAATGCCGACGGATTTGATAAGCTAAAACACTATAAAATTAGATTGCACAGTGATTTTAGAAACACGCGTTTCGTTCCTATATATTTTAAGGTTATAAAGTGAAATGATTGAGTTTGATAATTTCGCGCCCAAGGTATAATACTCATAGGTATAACGATAACTGCGTGTGTTAAGAGTTACCAAGACTGTTTAGTTTACAATGTAAGGTGCTTACAGAAAAGATCGTTGCTTAAGTTTTGATTTGAATTTATAATGATCGTTATTTGTTAACGCATTCACTTATTTTTATATGTAGGTACCTACTAGACGATATTAATGCATAAATATAAAAAAAACATTTTGTTATTGTGTTCTACTTCATGTCACTGGCTGAAGCCAGAGTAATTTTTATAGGTACAGTTTTATTAAACTAGGCACGATTTTATCAGACCTGGTCACGATATTATCAGACCAGTTTGATAATACCACGTTTTCTCATTTTTTGAAAAATCATTAATATTTTAGTTTGTGTTTAGCTTTCAGCATTATTGCTATGCTATATGGATAGCCGAATAAATGACCTATCTAAAACTGCACAGTTTATTTTTTTGAAGCATTTCTGAGCTTAGATATACGCTTCGGTTCTTAGGGGCTCGGTAATTGCCAACTCTCCCCTATTCCGCGGTACGCGAGTTAACACGCGACCGAGTGCGGGAGTGCCTAGGGAGCGTGCGAAAGTCGCCGGAGTGCAACATTTTGGGGGCTCGTCCGGGATAGAATGACGACTACTCACACCCCGCCGAAGACCCGTTCGCAGGCCGCGGCGTCGAGGACAACGGAGTCGGACACTGCAGAGACGACAGCGGAAGTCGTCACAATACAGGCCGTGATTCGCCAAATCCGCGACATGCGCGAGGAACAGGCGCAGAGAGAGAGAGAATACGCCGAGACGTTCCGCCGTAGGAGGAAGAGATCCGTCTTCTCCGAGGGATAGACTCCGCACAAACACAGCTAAGTCTCTCCAATAATAGAGCGTCCGGGGATACGGGGACGCGTTTCGCGCTGTCGGGGGCGAGTGATGTGCGCGCGGACCCCACGGCTTATGCCGCGAATTCGGGAGTGTGCGACGCGCGAGAAAATACGGGAGCGCGGGCCGCGTTTGCGGGTGTAAATGACGTGCGCGCGGAGCTCGGATTTAAGCTCAAGCCCGACGTTTATGACGGATCGGTCCCGTTGCGGGAATTTTTCTCTCAATTCGAGATTATCGCTCGCGCAAATCAGTGGAGCGACGCGTCGAGGACCATCGCATTGGCTTCCTGTTTGAGGGGAAAAGCGCGTTCGATTCTGGACTCTGTCGAAAACGTAGAAAATCTCGAATACGCCGAGCTAAAATCGAAGCTTGAATTGCGTTTCGGGGAAGGGCACCTTTCCCAAAATTATTACTCCCTCTTCACGAATCGGAGACAAAAATTCGGGGAGGACTTTGCGTCTCTCGGCTCCGAATTGGAAAGGCTTGCCCGGTTGGCTTATCCCGAGTGCCCGTACGCTGTTCGGGACAAGATTGCGTGCTCGCAGTTTATCTCTGCCATAACGGACGGTTTCGTGAAGAGGACCCTTCAGTTGGAGGGAGTTACCTCTTTGAAATTAGCGGTAGAGAGAGCAAAGGCCGTTAAGGCCATACAGGGAGAAAGTTTTGGGGGATTTGGGAGAAAAAGGGAAATTTTTGGTAAACCTTTCGAAAAAGGGGAAAAGAAAACTTTGCCTCAAAATGAGGGCGGCGAAAAATCCGAGGAAAAGGGGAGAGGTAGCGTCCGCAAAGATTTTCCGCGCAATTTTCGAAATCGCGTTTCCGCAAAGGAATGCTGGCTTTGTGGAAAGGTTGGACATTTCCGAGCCGAATGTCCCGCGAACACGGAAAAGGGAAACGCGGAATAGTTAGCGGGGGAAGAGTGACCCTCGCACATAAAACCCCGGAAATTTTAATTCGTTCGATTAGTAATAAGAGTGATTACGATAATTTTTGTTACCAAGGGAAATTAGATGGGAGGGATTGTTTTTTTAAAATTGATACGGGTTCCGATGTTTCCATTTTGAGTAGGAAGTTTCTCGGAAAGGTTAGAGGGAAAATTCGAGTCGAGAATTGTTCTCTTCGTTATCCCACGGGGGAGAGAGTCCCTGTGGAATTTAAAATGGAGGTTGAAGTTCGGTTAGGAAATTTTTCTGTGAATAAGATTTTAATGTACGTGGCGGAAATTGATGATCAGTGTTTGCTGGGGAGAGATTTCTTAAAACTCATTAATTTAGAAGGTATTTTTGATTCGTTTTTTGGAAAGAAAGAGTCAGAAATCGGAAGGGTTTTGAGTTGCTCTCGGGTGGCGTATTCTTCTGAAGTAGTTCCTCCTTTCTTGAAAGGGCTATTTGAAAAAGATTCTGAAAATTTGGACGCAGGACAGAAGGAGGTTTTTGCTGGATTCTTGAATGAATTTCAGGATGTCTTTTCTGAAGACGTCGTTGCGGGAAATTGTGAAGTCGTTAATCATGAAATTAATTTGAAAAATCCTACTCCAATTAAGCAAACTCCCCGACGTGTTCCTTTTCGAATGCGAGAGGAAGTCGACGGAATTATTGAAGAAATGAAGAAACAGGGCGTTATTGAGGAGTCGCGTAGCCCTTGGGTTTCTCCGGTCGTTCTTGTCAAAAAGAAAGATGGTTCAATCCGTTTCTGTATTGACTTTCGGAAAGTTAACGAGGTGACTGAAAAGGATTCTTTTCCTTTGTCCAGGATTGATGACATCCTGGACCAATTATCGGGCAATAGTTGGTTCTCTACTTTGGATTTGAAAAGCGGATACTGGCAAATTAAGATCCGCCCGGAAGATCGCGAGAAGACGGCCTTTTCTATCGGGAACGGGTTATGGCAGTTTGTCGTAATGCCATTTGGTCTCTGTAACGCCCCTGCCACTTTTGAACGATTGATGAAAAAAGTTCTTCGGAAACTTTTATCAAAGATTTGTTTATCTTATTTAGACGATGTTATCATTTTTGGAAAGAGTTTTGAGGAAATGTTAAGGAATTTAAAAGAAGTATTCTCTCGTTTACGTTTAGCTAACTTAAAAATCAATCCTAAAAAATGTGTACTTTTTGAAAGAAAGGTTAAATACTTAGGACATGTGATTTCTACAGAGGGCATTGCTACAGACCCTGATAAGATTTCCGCTGTAAAAGAATGGCCGGTTCCTCATTCCAAAAGGCAATTACGTAGTTTTCTCGGTTTCTGCTCTTATTATCGGAAATTCATTAAAGATTTCTCTTCTTTAGCAAAGCCCCTCTTTACGCTTACCGGAAATCAAGTGAAATTTGTTTGGGGGGAGGAGTGTCAGAACTCTTTTGAGAATTTAAAGCGGGTGTTGACATCCTCTCCCGTACTTTCTTTCCCGAGGGGGGAGGGAGAGTTTGTGTTAGACACTGACGCTTCTAACATCGGGGTTGGTGCGGTGTTATTCCAGAGGCAAGAAGGGTTAGAAAAGGTTATCGCGTACTTCAGCCGTGTGTTGAGTAAAACGGAAAGAAATTATTGTGTTACTCGTCGTGAGTTGTTAGCGATAGTCGACTCGGTTAAATCTTTTCGACATTACCTTTTGGGGCGTAAATTTGTCATCCGTTCGGACCACGCTTCCCTTAAATGGCTTATGTCTTTCAAGGACTTAGAGGGACAATTAGCTCGCTGGTTGGAGAGACTCCAACAATATAATTTTGAGATAATTTATCGTAAAGGTCTTTCGCATGGAAACGCCGATGGATTATCCAGGCGTCAGTGCGAGATTGACGGCTGTGCGTTTTGTGCTAGAGTAGAGGAGAGGAACCCAGTTGAATCGGAGAAAACGGTCGCGCGAATAATCTTGCTGGGAGAAACTTTGGATGAATGGAAAAAAGACCAGCTAGAGGATCAAAATATCGCGGCTGTTTACCGAGGCAAAGAAACGGGGGTACGGCCGTCACGATCTGAGATTTCGACAGGAGACGTTTCCGCTCAAATTTACCTTTCCTATTGGGACGCTATCGTCTTGAGGAATGAAGTTCTTTATAAGATATGGGAGGCTCCTAGTCTTAAGTCCAGGATTCATCAACTCATTGTTCCACAAAAACGAATTAAACAGATTTTAGAGGAGGCACACGATTCTTTTTCGGGGGGACATTTTGGAGTTAACAAGACCCTTGAAAAAATTCGTAAGCGATTTTATTGGGCCACTTGTAAAAGAGATGTAGAAGATTGGTGTAGATCTTGTGAGATCTACGTTTCGAAAAGGGGACCGTCGGGAAAAGGAAAGTCCCCGTTGCAAATCTATAATGTCGGGTTCCCTTTTGAAAGGGTCCAGATGGACATACTCGGTCCTCTTCCATTGACCAAGTCTGGAAATAAGTATCTGTTGGTCATTGTGGACTGTTTTACTAAGTGGATTGAGGCTTTTCCCTTGAGAAATATGAGAGCAAGGATAATAGCTGAGACTTTTGTTAATCAGTTTATTTCTAGATATGGAGTCCCCTCGGAAGTTCATACGGATCAGGGGAGGAATTTTGAATCGAGACTTTTCACAGAAGTGATGAAACTTCTCGGAATTAAAAAAACTAGGACTACCCCGTTGCATCCGCAGTCTGATGGGCAGGTGGAGAGACAACACCAAACGATTACCAATTACTTAGCCAAATTTATCTCCAAAGATCAAAGAGATTGGAACAAGTAAATTCCCTTATTCCTTTTGGCTTATAGATCTTCAAAACATGAGACCACGGGCGTGACTCCTGCGGAGATGTATTGTGCCCGGAATCTTAAGTTGCCCTTAGATTTATTACAAGGCAGTCCTCCGGGACTTCGGGAGGAGAGCCCTAGGTCAGAGGGCGATTTTATCAAAAGACTGAGGGAAAAATTGGAGGGGATTCATTCGGTAGTCAGAGATAGGTTAGAAATTAGATCTTCTAGGGTAAAAAACTGGTATGATCGTGGAGCCAGGAAGGACCTTTTTCGAGAAAATCAGAAAGTTTGGTTTTATAATCCTCGAAGAGAAAAGGGGAAGGCCCCGAAATTACAAAGTAGTTGGGAAGGCCCTTTTCTAATTGTAAGAAAATTAAGTGATGTAGTATTTTGTATTCGAAAATCCCCCAGGCATAGAAAGAAGGTAGTACATGCGGATAGGTTAGCCCCTTTTTATGAGAGAACAGTAGGAAGTAGTTAAAGAAATCGGAACCCGATTTATCGTTAAAAAGTTTTTCTTTGAAGTTGATATATGTTACTGCGTGTATTGTTTTTTTTTTGTGTTTAAGGGAGAATCTTCGTTTCTTTATTGGAAGATCTTGAAGGACACGGAGTGGACTCTTAATTATTATCTTGGGACCACGGTTTAAAGAAGACTGCCTCTCCCTCGGTTTTTGCAATTGAGGTTTTTCCGATGGACTTGGGCGAATGCCGAGGCAGGGACTAGGGAAGTCCTGATTCGAATTGTTATTTCGGTCAGAGACGATGGGTCCTCAAAAAGTTATTTCCTCCCCCCTTGTCCGAAGACTTTCGTGAGACGACGTCTGCGGCGGAAGGAGAATGCGGTGAGGAGAACTGCGTCAAGGAGGAATTTTAATGGAGTTCCAGTAAAGCCGAGAAGGAAGAGAGCCTTCTGTAACGGCGAGGAACGGAAGAAGGACGGAAAGTTCTTGTTGGCAGGTTGGGCCCAATGAAGGCGAAGCCCGACATCTTGAAGCAACAGCTCGGGATAGGGCGAGGAACGCTTCAGAGCCCTGGAGCCTGCAAAGAAAGTGGAACCTCCTGGAGACTGCCCTTCCGGATTGTCGGGACGACAATCTAAAGAACGGGGGGGCAGTGTTGCACTCGCGCTGAGTTCGCAGCTTCGCCCGGTATTTTCCGCCGCGGAGCGTCTTTAGCAACGGGCGTTGCTATGCGTTGTTGATATAGCCCGGCTTTCAGATTTCCTCCGGACTGAAACTCGAGTATTCGAATAGTATTAAATGTTTTGTTCTGATTTCAACAATGAAATAGTGCATATAATAGTGTATATAATTAAAAATAGTTATGTATATGTGCAATATTCTTTACATGAAAAATAATTGTATTTATTTCTTTCTTATTTAGTTCAATATGTCTAAAGTTAAAGGTTTAATCCAAAATAGTTGTATAAACAAACATAAATATAAGATGGCAAAATTACAAACGAAGACATCCTCAAAAGGAAGACAGATAATAAAACCCAAGAAATTTGATACAACATCATCTGATAACAAGCAGATAAGAAAAAAGAAACTTATGAAACGCAAACATACAGATATGAGTGAAGAATTGTGCGATCTTCAGTCAAGTGCAACACAACCAAACATCTTAAGAGATATTACTTCTGCAAACAACACGCCAATAACAAAACTTGTTGCATCGGAAACCCCACACGAAGCAAATCACGTTTTATCTAGCATTAGTGAACTGGATACTAGTCTGTCACGCAATAATTGCAATGTAAATAAGCAATCAGTCAAACAAAATACTAGTCTTACTGGACCAGACTCAAATATGTCAGTCAATGACCATGACTTGAAGCGATCTGTCAGTTATGATACAAGAGTATTATAAAAAAATTCTACTCAACAAGCAGGTAATACCAAATTCCGTTGATAATACTGGCACATAAAGACGCATTTACAGTAGGAAAGGCAAGTTTCTACGATAGATTTAAATTGGCAAAAAGCCTAGTGTCAAGTTCGCCCCGGTGTCGAGTTAGCCCCGGTCTCCCCTACTGTATTTTGCTTCGAAATACTTTCAAAATTAATTGTATTAATTTTCTAAATCAATAATTGCAAACAATTATTGTTTTATAAAAGATCAATATTTCCACATCTATCAGGGTACTATTTCGATGCAATGTGGTATAAACCGAAATATGTAATGCAATGGAATATAATCAAAATAGAATTTAAGTATAAAAATTACAAATTTGATATTCATCCATCATGTTATATGAAGTTTTAGTGTATTAGAAAAATTACCACATTGCCAATTATCTCACTTATTTACAATTACTTTAAAATACCTTCGGCTACGTTAGTTTCTGCTGTTCCTGGAATCTGTATTTCGCCTTCATTTTGAAAGTCTTCAAAAATGTTAGCCCTGTAATTATAGAGACATTGACATTGATATTAAATTAATATTTACATTTATATTTTTATTTATTTAAAAAAAAACACCATAATTAATTAATTTTAAACTCAACTTCTGGCCAGATTATCTTCACGGTTTTGATTCTCAACTTCAGCACGCAAACGTTTTCGTAGATTATATAAAGAGGTTTTACCCAGTTCAAGGCTCGACTTCGGCATCTTCGAAGAATGCTGTAAAAATCGAACTTTTTCGAAGTCATCAACAAATATCCCAGTTAAAACAAGTTATGTTAGTCAAAATGATGATAGACATCATTTTGACTATAGGCTTTTTATTGGGGTAATCAATGTAAAACACGAAACTTACCTGTTAAAATCAGGTTAACTTCATAAATGGCTGAACAGACCTTCTAATTTACTTCTCACAATTTGAAGTGACGAGTGACCACTACTTTTTCACTTTTTAAATCACCTTTTTATTACGTGTAATACGTCGCCGCATAGAGTCACTTGGGTAATTATTCAGTTTAAGAATCGATTAACCCTAAGTTTATCGAAATCGAAAGTGAGGCTTCTAAACTGAATACCGTCACTTGAAACGCAGAGGAGATCGATCGATTTGTCGCGTAAAAAAGACAAAAAAGAAACTGCCTAGCGACAAATAAATATTATAATATTGTATAAATATTATAAATAAATATTGTGCGTATTTATGGTGAGTGAAAATGAGTGTCAGTGCCAAAACGAATGTGAAACCGAAAAATACTAAGACCATAAGTTCCCACTGTTTGGTTTTTTGGATACCTTATGGT
Source organism: Temnothorax ravouxi (assembly GCA_030770255.1). Lineage (NCBI taxonomy): Eukaryota > Metazoa > Arthropoda > Insecta > Hymenoptera > Formicidae > Temnothorax > Temnothorax ravouxi. The sequence continues at coordinate 128,759 of JASTWP010000107.1, forward strand.
GGAGAAGAAGGAACCGTTTCTGTAGTAAAAACAGATACTATTTTACGCAGTAGAAGAAATAAGGTAGGATGTACGACAAAGTTATGCTGGAATAATGACAAGAACGAAAAAAAATCCTATCCTGTAAAAATTTTGCAATTTGGTAAGTTATTATCGAAATTTAAAACCTACTATGAACCTTTTTCATGCTTATTTGGCCTCCAATAATGTTCCTTGGCCTGCAAGTTCTATTTTGAACTTGCTAACGCCTCTTTTCGCCTCTGTTGAATCATGTTGTCCTACATAATCCGTATTTATCCTACATTAGACCTACAAGTTTCGCTGAATTTAGAGAACCAATTTAAGTATGCCTACTTTCGTTCTTACAAGTCCTACCTTTTTATCTCTTTTGAATCTTCAAATCTTATCAAAATTTTCAGCGTCAATAAAAATATTAATACTCGATCCGCAGATCGATGGGACTTGTGATGGCACGACTTTGTTCACTAAAATTCGGAATTATTTAACATTCCATATATCATCTCGTATACTGTACTTGCATTTAACGTGCATCTTAATTTTAATAAATAATGTATTAATTATGTAATTTACTTTACTACAGATAGAATATGTACAATAAGCGAAATATTATATTATTTAATACACGGAGAGAATTTTCTCTTAAAATTTACCCTGAAATCATGATAGTTGTGGGACAACATGTACCGCCACCAAGAATTTTATGCGAGCTATTCTGATTAATATCTACCATAATAAAAAATATTAATATCTAGATATCTATTACATTAAAATATAAAATATGTCTGATTAATTTTACTAAAATATATCTAGAAAATTTCAATAATTTTTCAAAATTTACCAATCTGCTTGGTAATTTTTATCACGTTGTTTGTAAAATGTCTTTTGTATATTTTAAAAATTCCTTGGTTGCCAAATTGTCCCAAGTTTGTAGTGAATTTAAGGGTAAAATATAACAAAAAATTCTCTCCGTGTACTTATTTATTAAAATCCAGATGCACATTAAATGCAAGTACAGTATATGAGATCGAATATTAAATAATTCCGAATACACTCTAAAAAATCCAAAGTAAGACATGTTTGAATTTTAAACATTTTTCTACAGAAAGTGATTGATTTTCAGACATCAGTCATCAAAATGTGTTTGATATTCAAACAGTGCTATACTCAGTTATTTTTCCTCATTGCACAAAGTTCTTCAAATGTTTGATACTAAAGCATTAAATGTAGTAAGACGTTTATATGCAACTTACTTCGGTGATCAGTCAAACGTTTTTGTGTAAAAATAAGACAGTTTTCTTTTTTCAAACATTTTTGAACTTATAATATTTTGTTGATTTAAAATCAAACATTTTTGGTTTTAAAAGAAATACAAATGACGCAGCAGCCTAATGCTCACAGTGGCGATATTGGTGGTTGATTCCCTCATAGAACACTTTTGAAGAAAGTAGTTTTATTAAAGTTTTAGGTAAACTAAATTTTGAAAATACTCATACTTATATACATTCGTACTTGTTTGTTTTATTAAAAAAATACTTCATAAATATACTTTTTTCATAAATATATTTACCACGTAAGGCAGTTGGCTCACGATCCAGAGGTCCCGAGTTCGATCCCACCAAGGTAAGTGTTTTTTTCAAATACAAAAAAATATTTATAATTATAGATTGCATCTTAAGGTGGCTCTAAAGTGACATCGTTAGTCAATAATACAACTCACATAAAACTTGATAAAATACATTATAATTTTTCCTAAACATCTTATCTAAATAAAAATTATTAATATTGGTAATGTTCCCATTGATTTTTATAAGTAGTTTATAAATTTATAACAATTATAAAAAGTCAAAACAATTATAAAATGTTGTCTTGATCCTAGCAGCCGACTCGCCATCTCCCCGCTGGCGACGCTGGCGTATCTAACCTCTTAGCGTGTCTATTGACACTTTACTTCCGTGACACGCACGCGTCATCACTTTCTCGATCAAATATTTCTTAAAAATCCATGGCAACACACAACCTTTCATATACCACTGGAAAGCTTGTGATTTCATCTTTCAGTGATCAGTTTTTTATTAACATCTCTAGTTTTTCTTAAAAGATATCTTATCATTTCCGGTAAAAATTCAATAACCTCCCATAAGAGCTATGTTAAAAAGTGATTTTTTATATTGCTCGTTTGCAATAATTTACATGGCAACAGGGTCTCAAATTTTGAGAGATGGTTTATTATATGTTAAAGAACAACCTCCCAAAGTTTTATTTATGTGGCTAGTCTTTTAGTTTACTTTCGAACCACCTTAAGAAACAAATTTAGTTAAAAAATAATAATAAAATTTTGAGATAAATAATTTTTTTTGTTGGGTGAATATTTGATATGATACAGAACATGGAGCCTTTTTAGAGGTTCTTAAAAGGTACTCTTTTAAGCCTTCACATGGAGAAAATGGCAATAAGTGACAATTTCTAGCATCAAGGGAAGACAATAACCAAGTAATGGATAAGCTTACATTGGTTCTTTATATTCCGCGGAACTTGTAGGTCTAATCTAGGATAAAAATTTCGACTCGGACTGCTGTTTCGTTAGTATAACCAGTGTTTGCTTTTATATATAAAATATAATCTATATAAATACAGTTCTTAATGAGCACTACTGTGCTGTTGTCTTGTTTGCAGGTGATGAGCAAGATTTAAAAATCTTAGATGTAGACGCTTTTTCTGGATCCTTAATTGATCGGTCTCAGAAAGCTTTCCCAGGCCAGATTTTGGCAAAGAAAAGAACAATTAAGCAATTAACAACTGAAAAATTAAAAATCAAAGGAAGCGTCCAAAAGAAACAGGCATGTGACTTAATTTATGAAACATCAATTTTTGAAGACAATGATGCTTCAGAAATGATTCCTGTGGAGAATATTAAAACTAAAAAGTTATGTACTGAGAATACAACAAAGACTAAAAATTCAGCGAAGTCTCAAATGACAATCTCAGAAGTATCTTCTGAATTTACAAATGATTTATCATCATCAAGCGCAGTATCAACAAATCAGCCATCGTTTGATGAAAATTTATCTTCCTTGATGCGTACTTTAGAAGCTACAATTTACCTATACCTATGGTATGAAATTTCAACTTTATAATAACAACAGCAATAATAATAACATTAATTTTTTTAATTAACATTAACAGTTTGTATGATATTGCAGCCAATAATGATGTGTTGAAATTTTTAAGTCATATATTAAATGAAGTACGCAAAGACTGCAATAAATTGACTGACATCCCTCCATTTGTAAAAACATTATATAAGACATGCAAATCAATCTATAGTGCTAAAGTGGAACGAAAAGAGGCTCAACCATTTAATATTGATGTCAGTATATTTTGTGTACTCTGTATATATAAATAATACTGTGACAATTTCTAGAAATATTACAATTATATATATTTTTGTTTTTTTTTACAGTTGCTATCCACATATTTTATTGATGGGCCAGAAAAGGTAGAACAAAATAAATTTTGCAATATTTTGAATAATTAATGTTTAAATTGTAAATATATTAACTAGCTTGCTTGTATACATTCCGTTTGTTTTAGGTGCCACTCTTCCAAGGAGGCCGATTTTATGTTTTACCACAGCAATTGGCTCTAATTGCATCAAAGACCAAGCGCACAGAGGATTGGAAATCTTATGTGAAAGCAGTCATTCACGAACTGTATGGCGACAATGCAGCATGGATTTCTGCATGTGGTACGAGAAACACAGTAGGACTTCACCCTCAACTCTTTGTTGACTTGTATGGTACGCAATTTTTCGTTCTATTTCTATTTTTTGCTTTCTCATAAAGGGAGCTTTATTTTCGTAAAAAAATTTTATAAACAAAAAATTAGAAAGCAATGTGCAAGTTTCTAATTTGCACACTTTTTTAAATTTATTATTTAAACGCATCTAATATCGCTTAGCACATAATATATCGCCACTCCTAATATATAATAATAAACAAAAAGTGCTGATATTTGTTAATATAATGTGTTAAACTAGTAGTCAAGCATGTGTAGGAAGATATATATCTTATTTATTTATTTATATATTTATATATTTATTTCTCAAGCTGAAGGACATTAATACAATATTTTAAAACGCTCGAAAATTTACTTGCCACTTCTTGAATTAGTTTTCTCTTTTTCTATTGTAATATACTTGTTTGATTTAAATAAAACTTTGGGAAAAGTATATCACAAAAGAGATATTTTGTGATAATTTTTCCATTATTTCTTTTGCTATAAATACATAAACGCATTGCCAACTTACCTCTTGTGCCAACCAGCCTTGGTTTTTCTTAAGTGATATTAGGTGCGTTTACACTAATTTTTATTTCTATAAAATGTTGCAAAATTCTCTAAGGTGCAATGCATCCATCTTTTAATTTTTCAGAGGAGATTTGCAAACGCACGAAAAAATTAGTGGACAAATCGGATTATGTATACCAAGTGAACCACCTGGCCTCAAATAAGAGAAGATTGAAGAAACGCAAGCTAGAAAGCCACAATGAACATCATAAAGAGAAAGCCACAAGCACAAGTCTCACAGACTCCGCCCACTGTCTCACAGACTCCGCCCACTGTCACACAGCCTCCTTTCAATCTCTCAACAAGTTTTGACAAAAATTTTGGGTTTAATACACCGCGTATACCACCTGCATTTCAAAATTATTCGTCCACTTCTCAGCCTTCTGTCACTCTCTCACAGACTCTTGCCACTGTCTCACAGACTCTGCCCACTGTCTCACAGACTCCTTCCACTGTCTCACAAACTTCTTCCACTGTCACACAGCCTCCTTTCAATCTCTCAACAAGTTTTGACAAAAATTTTGGGTCTATTTCCTCGCTGCCAAACATCCAAGAAAACCGATTTTCTTCTTGCAATCAAAATGATCAGTTAAGAGATTTCCATGCACACCCGCTTCCACACCACTCAAGTTTTGTTCCTTTTTCCAACCCCTCAGACTTAACATCTCAGATATTCGAAAATCTACAATTTAAAAATTTTATGACTCAATGTTTCATGCAATTCACACAGCATTCAACACCACCACAACATGGCTCGACAGTCTCTCATCCTGCATTTTCCAATAATCATCCATCATCCATTCAATCATCATTTGCATCCATTTATGAATCTAATGAACTAGATAAAAATGTTGAAGAAGATAAAACATATCATATTATGTAATAATTATGTATTATGTATTATGTATTATGTAATAATTATGTATTATGTTTATTTCTTGATAACTGTTCAATAAACTTACAATGTTTAAACTTAAAATAGCACGCGTAATTCTGATGATGCACACAATAATCTTTTCGTTCTTAGGGAGTAGGAGAGAAAGCTAGAAAATATACAGCCGAGTTTACTATTTTCACTTATATGTGTCTATTTTATTAAATAAAAGAACTACTATATTTAACAAATATAATTATACACAATTACGTTTGATTGGCAAATTATTACTATTTCCTTCTTGTAAATGTGGTAGTTCTTGCTTCTCTCAATAGAACAGCATATGAGCGAAAATATAGACTGGACTGTATTTTTTGGTTCTCTTCCCTTTCTAAGAATGAAAGGGTAGTGTGCGTTACCAAATTTTCGAGCACAAAGAGCATTTGTAACTCACGCCGTCAGCAGCACACGGAGCATATGAAGCACACGTAGCATGAAATTCCGGACAATAAAATAGCATTTTGAGCACTTACACTTGCTCCAAAGTCGTATTTCTTCAAAAAGCAGCTCTTGGAGCACTGGTCTTTTTAATATAATTAAATCCTACAAGTGCTACGCCTACCTTTTGAGCATTTGTATGACATATATTTTCACCTCGGGTAGCTATCCCATTCTATTGTGTAGTAAAAAGATGTCACTGCTATTCTATCATAGTTGTTAATGGTTACCTTATTCGTAAGCGCCACACAATTTAATGCTAAACAAGTATCTGAGAATTTATATCTTATTGTAAGATAGAACGGGGTTAAGCAATTCCGTAAAATTTTATAAAGGAACTATCTCTCTTACAATAACTGCCAACTTCTGACTTTACACGCTATTATGTTAAAGGTATAGAAATGCTTGGTCTATACATATATCATATATTATTGATATTTTTTACAGACAATGTAATTATAAACTGATTATAAAAATTTATTGTTACAGGTATCATATCTTAAATTTGTCGGTGGCATAAAGTTGAGAGAAGCTCTCAGTCATTTCCAAAAAGAAACAATGACAGATGAGCTAACATGTAAATTTACTTATTGGGGTCGAACAAATAACTTTTTAGCATTTTATAATACACAGATTGCAAAAGTATTTTTTTGTAAGTATTTTCCGTTTTCTAAATCACAGTATATACAGTTAAATTATGTATATTTTGATTCTTTAAATATTAATAATATATAAATAATATTGTTTTAGGTGCAGCTAAAATGTGCCCAAATTTTAAAGGACCCGAAACTAGAGCGGAATTCAAATTAGAAGTAATGGAAGTTTTTCGTGCCGCAAAACAACGGTATTATTTGAAAAATAACAAAGATAAAAGGACAGCAGAACTTTCAGAAACGGAAGAAATGTCTGAGGACACTGCTTCTGATCATTTTGATGGCACTCCTGAAACGGAAGATCCTGTTGCGTCCGATGAAAGTGATTGATGTGATGTATTCGTGTGATCGTCAATCGATCGATCAGCAAGCATTGTAATATTTATATGAGCAAGTACCTATGATGTCAAAGACAGAAAGTAATAATTTATGACAATTCACGTGAATACATCTCTTCGAGGATTTTTACTTTTATTTTATTCCGTCAAACGTATTGATTTCGATTACTCCCTTACTTTACAGACACTATGTATGTAGCATTTCAGTTTTAGTTACTCTTGCTCTGCGATTTTAACTCTTCTTTTTTGCACTCACGCATATTCGATAATTTCATTTGTTTAATTGAGATATCCAACGTTCTGTACGAATCATATCGCACTCGTGTTATTTGTTCTTAGTATTATTCATCCATTTAACCGAGATATCCAACGTTTTGTACCAATTATATCGCACTTGTATTTGTTCTTAGTATTATTTATCCGTTTAATCGAGATATCCAACGTTTTGTACGAATCATATCGCACTCGTGTTATTTGTTCTTAGTATTATTCATCCATTTAACCGAGATATCCAACGTTTTGTACGAATTATATCGCACTTGGGTAATTATGCAGTATAGGGGAGCCCCCTTCGATGACCTTGACTTTGACATATGTTGTCAAGGTCACCCTCCTGAGTGACCTTCAGAAGGTTTTAGCCCTCGGTCACTGTTCGTTAAAAAGTTATTAACAAAAAAAGTTTGTTGTTGTACAACGCTCCACTGATGGGTTCATGTTCAAACAAGCATTTGATTTTGATGAACGATTAGACGCTTTTTTTGAAACAATGTCTATTATGTATCCCATATCTGAAAATATCGATGAATAAAATATACATTACATTTAAAGCAGAAAATTGTTGATAAATTGGTCTCTTTGTTAAAGACGCAAGACGAGTTGTCACACGGGTTAGATGACGCGCTTTAACAGTGCTATCTCTGTACAACGCTCCACTGATCCACGTGGGTTCGGTGACGCGCTTTACATATATTCAACTGTATAAAGCGTCCCACTGATCCACGTGGATCAGTGACGCGTTGTACAGAGATAATATATGTAAAGCGCGTCACCGAACCCACGTGGATCAGTGGAGCGTTGTACAACAACAAACTTTTTTTGTTAATAACTTTTTAACGAACAGTGACCGAGGGCTAAAACCTTCTGAAGGTCACTCAGGAGGGTGACCTTGACAACATATGTCAAAGTCAAGGTCATCGGAGGGGGCTCCCCTATACTGCATAATTACCCGCACTTGTATTTGTTCTTAGTATTATTTATCCGTTTAATCGAGATATCCAACGTTTTGTACGAATCATATCGCACTTGTGTTATTTGTTCTTAGTATTATTCATCCATTTAACCGAGATATGCAACGTTTTGTACGCATCATATCGCACTTATATTTGTCCTTACGATTAATATTATTTATCCGTTTAATCGAGATATCCAATGTTTTATACGAATCATATTGCAATTGCTTCTATTATTTGTGTAGTATATTTGAGTTAATACTTAATTCCTAATATTTGTTCCTAAGCTATTAGAAATACGATTTAGATGACACTCGAAAAGCTTGTCGTCGTCGTCGTCATTTCACAATCTGTCCGCGCTCAAATGCAACATTGAATAGAGACACATCGGATGTGATTTGAGCGCGGAGAGATTGCGGAATGACGATCTCGCGTGCTCAATGATGTTGTCGTCATCGCCTGCAATCTTTCGGTCCGTTAATCCGGATTGTCCTCGTTCTCGATAACGATAACGTATCTCTGCTGCGGATTCGCCAAAGCCCTTATAGTTTTAAGGTGTTAAATTTTATGAGTTTTATGTTTAAGTTTCAATAATGTTTATATTTAGACTTAGACCTAGACCAAGCATTCGGTCCTTAAATAAAGCTATAACTACTTAACAGAAAAACTGCGATAAGCGTCACCTTTGTGTATCCTTCTTTCTTTTTCTCTTGATAATAATGCATATATATATATATATATATATATATATATATATATATATATGTATGGATTGAGAGAAGGGTACACAAAAATGTTTCTTGTCGCACAATGTCGCTTGGTCTAGGTCTACGTCTAGAATATGCCGGTATAAGGGGATATTGTATTTAATATATATTTTAGAACAAAATGAAATTGAGGAATGTGCAATTAAATAAATAATATTGTCAATAATACTCCTATTTTATTTCATGCCCTAACCAAAAAAAATTTATTGTACAGTGAGCTCATAAATTGTAAAAAATGCAAACAAAATTGTTGTCATTTCTTGAGCTTTATATGCACACAATATGCAGTATTTCAGTGAACATCATATATGTGTTCATTATGTCACTATTTTGTACACTTTTATAGATTTCATAACATGTCTGCATTTTGAGCAACATATGAGCCCGCATCTGTGTCTATTCTTGCCATCATGTTTTTACTAAACGTGAGTACAATATGTACTCAGAACGAACACATTTTGCTATCTGGGTGGCTCTTGAAGACAGCTAAATGCACGCACCAAGAAGCCTAAATAATAAAACAAATTAATTAATTTCATTTTATGTGCACCATTACATTTATACATATTGTTTTGATATTCAGGCTTCTTATAGTGAGAGTGCATTTAGCTGTTTTCAAGAGCCAGCTATACGGATTATAACTATTATCCTATCGCCAGTTAAGGGGACTCTCCTCTCACCTTGTTAGTCCTGTTTGGGCAAAATTAAAATAGTACAAATTATTTTAATCCAAATAAAATCTCTCTAGATAAGTACATATACTTATAATATAAGGATATGTACTTAGAGATATTTTATTTGGATTAAAATAATTTGTATTATTTTAATTTTGTCCAAACAAGATTAACAAGGTGAGAGGGGAGTTCCCTTAGCTGACGATAAGATAATAACCGTAATCCGTATAGCTGGCTCTTGGAGACAGCTAAATGCACGCATCAAGAAGCCTAAATATTAATACAAATTAATTAATTTCACTGACAATTTTAAATTAGAATTATTATAATGTGCACCATTACATTTATATATATTGTTTTAATATTTAGGTTTCTTGCCACTTCTTGGTGTGTGCATTTAGCTGTCTCCAAGATCCAGCTATACGGATCACAGCTATTATTCTATCGCTAGCTAAGGGAGCTCCTCTCGCCTTGTCAGTCTTGTCTGGACAAAATTAAAATAATACAAATTATTTTCGTGAAAATAAAATCTCTCTTAGTAAGTACATATACTTAATTTTACTGCCAATTTTAGGTTAAAATTGTTATAGGCCTAGTTTACACCGATCACTTGATACGCTTATTAAATAGTAAATAACTAGTAAATAAGTCTGATTATTGGCTGATCAGTTCAAATATACTATTTGATACGCGTATCAAGAAATCGGTGTAAACTAGGCTATTATGTGCACCATTACATTTGTGTATATTGTTTTAATATTTAGGCCAGTATTTATACAGTCTTCAAGATCGTCTCAAGTAATGTCTTAAGACGCTAATATGGTTCTGTGAATGGTTCAGGACATCTTAAGATTGAACTTAAGACGGTCTTAAATATAACTATATAAATACCAGTCTTAGAATAAACTTTTAAATGTAAACAGTCAATTTTATGATAATTATAATATGTAATGATCGATGACGTTTTTTATTATTTAGTAATTAATATTTTTAGATTGAAATGTCTTGGCCCCGAGGTACGAGCAACATTTGGTATCATTTTATTAAGGATAAGAAAGATAAGAAAGGACGATGTCGATATTGCGATCAGGATATATCAATGCCTGGAGGATCATCCACTGGGAACCTCAAAAGACATTTAAAAAGTAAACATCCAACTGTGCCACTTTTGCGGGAAGATTCACCTTCAGACTACTAATTTTTAGTATTTAAAATTAAAACAAGATGTGCCAACCCGGTGGAACTCCACTTTTGACATGTTAGATCGCTTTCTTCTTAATAAAGAACCTATTATTTCTGCTTTGGCATTGTTAGGGTATAAGAACACTTTGCAGCCAGATGATTGGGACTTAATGGAGCATTGTGTAAATATATTAAGAATATTTAACGAAATTACGATAGAGGTATCATCAGAAAAAAATGTTTCCCTATCAAAAACTTCTGTTCTTGGTAGGGCAATGATTAGAAAAGTAAGAACATATTTAGAGGATAAAGCGCTACCATTAATAATAAAAAATTTGGCTGCAGGATTAATAGAAGGTTTGGCGAACCGATTTGGAAGAAGAGAAGAAAGTGATTTAATTGCTCAATCGATTTTTCTAGACCCCAGATTTAAAAAGCAGGGTTTCGGGGATGAAAGTAAGTTTCAGACAACATATCAAAATTTAGTAGCGAGAATTAAAACCTGTATTAGCAATGATTCTTCACAATTCGTACCTCAACCTCAACCTATTTTGGCAACATCTTCTTCGACAACTTTGGTCTAAGAAGAATTTGATGCCTCGATAAACCAGCTTCAAGGGACGCACAATTCCACTTCTGCGGCAATTGTGGAAATTGATAAATATTTGGCTGAACCGCATATTACTAGGACAAGCGATCCTCTGATTTGGTGGAAAACAAGAAAAATGTTGTATCCTAATTTATATAAATTTATGCTTAAAAGGCTCTGCATCACTGCAACTTCAGTCCCGTGTAAAAGAATATTTTCTAAAACAGGGCAAATTTGTAATGAAAAACGTAGCAGATTAACGACAAAAAAATAAGCCAAATCCTTTCTAAAAAAAGGCATGTTAAGTCGATACTCGCATATCTCGAAGTTTTTTGTTGCCGCTTTTCCGCGATGCCAATTGGTTCTCTCGCTGCGCTTACTTCATTTACAGCTGTCATCGTATATTTTGACAGTTGTGTGTATTGTGTGTATCAAGAAGTTAAGAGTGTAATAGTAATAGCATAATGTTAAAGCTAAATAGCGCGCGCGAAGCGCGCGTCTGTGGTGTCTAGTATCTAAAAAAGGTCATGTAAAGTCGATACTCGAATCAATCGAAGTTTATTGTTGTCGCTTTTCCGCGAAACCGATTGGTTCTCTCGCTGCTCTTATTTTATGAGCAGCTGTTATCGTATATTTTGACAGTTGTGCGTATCAAGGAGTTACTATTAATAGTAATAGTAATAGTAGTAATAGTAGTAGTAATAGTATAATGTTAAAGCTAAATAGCGCGCGCGCGAAGCGCGCGTCTGTGATGTCTAGTAATTATCATAAATCACAATATCAATTTATTATAAATTATAAGTCACGGTCGGTCTCGCTCCGCGTGTACTTGGCGTGAGACCTTACCGTGTTTTTTGATATATATAACACGCCGTTTATTTAACATACATTTTATTTCGTTTAAAGCAGTCATGATATAAAAAAATTTCTTTAGTGCGACTAATATATATACATGCCTCTGCATCTTTGTTAAAGAGTTAAATCGCGTACCGTGTATTTTTATGAAGCTTAAAGCGTGCGTACGTAGCGTAGGGAAATGTAAGAGTTATCGATTTTCGTGTCCAATGTAGTTGAAATGTATCATTTTGTTACATAAGTGTACACTATTGAAACGTGCAATCGAAGTATACCAACGTGTATTAGAAATTTCGATTTGTATCTCCATATTAAAGATCAGACAATAAGTTAAGTATATTCCTAAATGTTCGCTTGTAACATTTATACGTTACGATATATATACACGCGCGTTTTACACACATATCTAAATAATAATGGATATAATCGAATCCGATTCGCATTCCGAAAAGGTATTCGTGTCCAATAAACAGCGTGCTCGTTTCAAGTGTTCAACGCACGCAGTTACTTCTCTTTAAAGATTTAGAAGAGTATTATATATATATATATATATATATAATTGCTCTTTGTTCGATTTTTCATATCTATACAGCCTTTTTGTTACATATAAATATTGCTTGAAAAATTATAAAGCTTTAAAAGCGGGATGATATTGTTACGCGATATACTATAAAAGAAATAGAGAGAGAGAGAGAGAGAGAGAGTACGGAAGATTTATACATTATATCTCCGTCTGTTACAACTCGACTAAACGTTATATTTTGCGTAACCGGCGTAATGTCATTTCTTCCACTTTATGCTAGTCGTCCAACTATTCATATGCGTACTTTATTAAGCAAAGGATCTTAATATATGTTTAGATTGAACTAACAAAGCACGTAACATTTTTATCTTTGCACCTTGTAACTACACGATCGGTCCGCGACACGCATTACGTTAAATTTTTGCGTTATAAAGCAGCGTAGTGTACATACTTTGTCGCAAACGAATCAAAATAGTTGATAAGTTTATCTTTTTGTTGCTACCGCTCTGGTACTGATGTTTGACGAAACGATCGGACTGTAGGATAAGACATAAGACTATTAATGTGTAAGAATAAAATATGTATTACGTTAAGAGACCAAATGTTGCATTGACAAAAGACGATGTTTTGTGTTCCGTCCAAAAATAATAAAGCACATAAAAACAGACGATTTATATCTACGTTATTACTGCACCGAATAATTTCGTAACTATCTCAAGTAAAAGAATCTTCGGAAAAGCAACGATTTTTGGCAGCAAAAAGAGAAGAGAAAATTGCGATTAGGATTTACGAACATTTTTCGCCAAGATGACTGCAGTGAGTGAACAGGAGCCTTAATATTTTATTTTTTAGACAAGACCTGTTAATAAGGTAAATAATAAGGTAATTAATAAAAGTTAATTATAGTTAAGTCTATGAATATAATAATATTAAGTAACGCAAAACAATCTAAAATTTAAATTAGTATAAAATCTGTTATGAATGCATGCTCAAATGTAAATTTTTTTTGTATTTTGTAGAAAGAAATGTTAGATAAAGAAAAAATTTTGCTATTTTTATAATCCTTTTCCTCTATAACATTTATTTATTTAATATTTGTTTTTCCTGTATAAAAAAATCGAAATAAACAATAATGTATATCTAAATAAACCAAGATTTTTATAAAGAAAAAAGAACCGTAAAGTGAACCGTATGAAAGAACCGACTCGCTTTAGGGAGTGAACAGACTCCGAACCGCTCACTGAGATGAACCGTTTTGCCCATCTCTATACTGTATATATATATATATATATATATATATATATATATATTGATGAGTTTGCCATGTACGCCATGTGTTAACACACATATTACAAGGGCATCATGATCCGTATGTCTGCAACTGTAAAAATAATAATCTTGTTATTTCAATTACATATATTTTAGTTATATCTATAACAAAGTGCATCTTACTCATTTTTAATGCTTTTTGGATCTGTTGGCAGGTACCATCTTGCAATGTTGCAACTCTAAATCCTAGTTTGTTCCAAGTATATTCTAATTTCATTTGATCAATTTGTGTCCCAAATCGAGTATTCTGCCCCTAAATCCTAGTTTGTTCCAAGTATATTCTAATTTCATTTGATCAATTTGTGTCCCAAATCGAGTATTCTGCCCCTTGGAATCGTTAGAGTATTTGTAATGATATACAGTATATAAAATTATTTTAAATAATAAATATATATATATATAATATATAATATTATTTATTTTATAATTTATAATTTATAACTTATATATAATATATATATATATATACACACAACAGTATATAAAATTATTTAAATATTAATTATTTTAATTATATTTTATTTTAATTATTTTAATTATTTAATATTTATTTATTTAATATTATAATTATTTTAATATATATACAATAGCATTATATTATTCATTAAGTAGCTTTGAGTACATTTAGTAGCTTTTGTATATTCGTCAGTTTAATCCTTGAAGTTATTAAGACTTGCATCAATTTTTACCGCAAGTCCTCTTACATCTTTTATACGCCTTCTGTAAAATTATTTTAATATTAATTATTTTAATTATTTAATATTTATCTATTTAATATTATAATTATTTATATATATATATATATATATATATATATATATATATAAAAGAATGTATGTATGTATGTATGTATGTCCTTTATACACTCTTAAACTATTCGACCGATTTTTAACCAAAAGTATATGAAATAGGGGTAGAATTTTCCGGGGAGTGTTATAGGGTGTATAGTTTTTTGTTACCGATTTTCTGAAAACCGGTTTTTTTAATTTCTTTAATTTTTCGAGAAATAATTGACCGAATTTTAAAGAATTGTATATAAAATAGGGGTAGAATTACTTGGGGAGTGTTACAAACTGTATAATTTGTATAGCCGATCTTTTTGGAAACCGGTTTTTTTAATTTTTTAAATTTTTCGGGAAATAATTGATTGAAATATTTATATGAAATAAAGGTAGAATTTTCCGGGGAGTGCCACTATATATATAGTTTTTTGTTACCAATTTTTTGGAAACCGGTTTTTTTAATTTTTTTAATTTTTCGGGAAATAATTTACCGAATTTCAAAGAATTATAGATCAAACAGGGGTAGAATTTTCCGGGGAGTGCTATAAAGTGTACAATTTTTCGTTACCGATCTTTTTAGAAACCGGTTTTTTTAATTTTTCAAATTTTTCGGGAAATAATTGATTGAAATATTTATATGAAATAAAGGTAGAATTTTCCGGGGAGTGCCACTATATATATAGTTTTTTGTTACCAATTTTTTGGAAACCGGTTTTTTTAATTTTTTTAATTTTTCGGGAAATAATTTACCGAATTTCAAAGAATTATAGATCAAACAGGGGTAGAATTTTCCGGGGAGTGCTATAAAGTGTACAATTTTTCGTTACCGATCTTTTTAGAAACCGGTTTTTTTTAATTTTTCAAATTTTTCGGGAAATAATTGATTGAAATATTTATATGAAATAAAGGTAGAATTTTCCGGGGAGTGCCACTATATATATAGTTTTTTGTTACCAATTTTTTGGAAACCGGTTTTTTTAATTTTTTTAATTTTTCGGGAAATAATTTACCGAATTTCAAAGAATTATAGATCAAACAGGGGTAGAATTTTCCGGGGAGTGCTATAAAGTGTACAATTTTTCGTTACCGATCTTTTTAGAAACCGGTTTTTTTTAATTTTTCAAATTTTTCGGGAAATAATTGATTGAAATATTTATATGAAATAAAGGTAGAATTTTCCGGGGAGTGCCACTATATATATAGTTTTTTGTTACCAATTTTTTGGAAACCGGTTTTTTTAATTTTTTTAATTTTTCGGGAAATAATTTACCGAATTTCAAAGAATTATAGATCAAACAGGGGTAGAATTTTCCGGAGAGTGCTATAAAGTGTATAATTTTTCGTTACCAATCTTTTTGGAAAGCAGTTTTTTTAATTTTTTAAATTTTTCGGGAAATAATTGATTGATTCTCAAAAAATTATACATGAAGAAGGAGTAGAATTTCTCGGGGAGTGCTATAAAATGTACTATTTTTTGTTACCAATCTTTTTGGAAACCGATTTCGGAATGACCGAATCTCAAAGAATTGTACATAAAGTAGGGGTTAAATTTTCCGGGGAGTGCTATAAAGTATATAATTTTTCATTACCGATCTTTTTGGAAGCAGGTATCAGAAGTTTGACGAATTTTTCGGGAAATAATTGATCGAATTTTAAAGAATTGTATATAAAACGGGTAGAATTTCTCGGGGAGTGCTATAAACTGTATAGTTTTTCGTTATCGATCTGAGAGAAGGAGAGAGAGGGACAGAGAGGGAGAGAGAGGGAGAGAGGGGAGAGAGAGAGAGAGAGAGAGAGGGAGAGAGAGAGAAAGAGAGAAAGAGAGAGAGAGAGAGAGAGAGAGAGAGAGAGAGAGAGAGAGAGAGAGAGAGAGAGAGAGAGAGAGAGAGAGAGAGAGAGAGAGAGAGAGAGAGAGAGAGAGAGAGAGAGAGAGAGAGAGAGAGACTATTTGCGTGTCTTAATACACATGTTCTCCGGGGCGAAGCCCGGCGGGGCATGCTAGTATACTTATATATATAAGTACCGTCGTCTGTATGTAATATGTATGTATGTCTGACCGCGGACTACTCATTCGTTAGTGGACCGAATTTCGACCGAATCTTAAAGAATTATATATGAAGTAGGTGTAGAATTTTCCGGGAAATGCTATAAAGTGTATAGTTTTTCGTTACCGATCTTTTTGGAAACCAATTTTTCTAATTTTTCTAATTTTTCGGGAAATAATTGACCGAATCTTAAAGAATTATATATGAAGTAAGGGTAGAATTTTCCGGGGAATGCTATAAAGTATATAGCATGCTAAAGTATATAGTTTTTCGTTACCGATTTTTTTGGAAACCGGTTACAAAATTTTTCCAATTTTTCAAAAATTAATTGACCGAATCTTAAAAAAAATATGAAGTAGGGGTCGACTGAATTCGAGAAATAATCGACCAAATTTCAATGAATTGTATATGAAACAAGGGTAGAAGATTTTCTGGAAACCGATTGTTTTAATTTTTCTAATTTTTCGGGAAATAATCGACCGAATCTCAAAGAATTATATATGAAACAGGTGTAGAATTATCCGGAGAGTACTGTAAAAATTTTCCAGGGAATGCTGTAAAGTGTATAATTTTTCGTTACCGATCTTTTTGGAAGCCGGTACCGAAACTTGGAAGAGAGTGCCAGAAATAAATGCCGGATATTTGAAAGGAACTTCTATACGTTTCAGTTCTGAAGGCAGGAATATAAAATGTTTGCATAGAAGAATTAGCCAGTCGATTAGATCTTCTTAGAGATGGATCAAGTGGAGTAAAAAGTTCGCTCAAATATGTTGGAGAGCCCATATACATGATTCGAAACATCTGACAGCCAAGATGATACAGTCTTCTGTTCTCCACAGAAAGCCACCCAAGGCGTCGTCTATACTGCGTTACATGGTCGTCCTTCCTCAAATTGAAGATAAATCTGATGCAGCTATTAACAAGTCTCTGTAGTTTCAGATTAAGTTCCTTACTCAAGCCATGATAAACAAGGCAGCAGTAATCTAAGTGAGGTAGTATCAAAGTCGTTACTAGCTTGATTCTAAGTTCTGTGGAAAGAGAGTTCTTGTTGAATTTCAGCTTGTGCAACAAATGGTGAACTTTTTGCGAGACATGTAAGACATGCTTGTTCCACGAAAGGTTAGACTGAAGAAAGACTCCAAGGTTCCTCACTTCACTTACATATGGTAAAGGCGTATCATTGACAACAATAGGTGGTAGAAGATTCAGATCAATATTACTGATATTAGTCCCGCTACCAAATATTATTACCTTCGATTTAGCCAGGTTCAATTTCAAACCATTTACATTTGCATAGTCAAAAATAGCATTCGCATCTTTGGAGATCAGGTTGAGGTTGTGGAGAAGATCAGAAGGAGTACAAAAACGATAGATCTGGACATCATCCGCAAATATCATATGTTCTGAATAAATCAGGACGTTACCAATATCATTAATATAAAGACTAAACAGAGGTGGACCAAGTACAGAGCCCTGAGGAACACCACACAACGTGAATAACCAAGAGGAAAAATTACCTTCACCATCCACCACAGCCTGAGAACGACCAGTAAGGTATGAGAAAAGCCAAATAAGAACGGAGTCAGAAAAACCCAACTCTTTGAGTTTAATCAGGAGTCTAAGATGCGGAACCGTGTCGAACGCCTTACTGAAATCGAAAAGAATCATGATTATTATATG
Organism: Temnothorax ravouxi; assembly: GCA_030770255.1. Lineage (NCBI taxonomy): Eukaryota > Metazoa > Arthropoda > Insecta > Hymenoptera > Formicidae > Temnothorax > Temnothorax ravouxi. The sequence goes on from JASTWP010000107.1 coordinate 147,142, forward strand.
TCCAACATCAATTGCTTTCCTGATGTCGTCGCAGACTCGCAGAAGCGCAGACTGGGTATTATGACACGGACGATACGCAGACTGTCTGGGACTGATAAGTTCATATTTGGTCAGGTATTCAGTAATCTGCAAGGCAACGATCCGCTCAAGCACCTTAGACAGCTCAGGTAAATTGGCTATCGGTCTTGTGTCAGACGGGGATGACGGAATGCGAATCTTCGAGTGGTCGAATAAGTGCACGCTTCCACTGAGACGGAAAGAAAGAATGTTCTAAAGAGATGTTGTGAGCGCACAACGATTCATAGATTAAGTATTGCACTTGGCAACTCCGAGTTGCCTCCTATCAGTAATTTGACCTTAGCGACGAAGACCGCTGACGCGAAGACCTGCCTAAGTTTCGGGATTGACCAAATATGGTCATCCCGGACATCACGGTGCCAAAAACGCTGACAACAAAGTCAGCAACACCGAGCGGATAAAGAGCCCGCTGTTTCGACGAGCGGCGGGCAGTCGCTAGTTACCATCTTAGCGGACACGCGCGTCCGATTAACGAATAATAAATCACTTACTGAAACGCGAGCGTCGTAACTAAAGTAAAAGGAACTGTATCAAGGATTAAATGGGAAATATATTTGGCTGTTAACCAAATACATTGTGACAAGTGTTTCATCTCCGACCCGAGATTCCCGAACCCTGTGCCGATCCTGAGAGACCTCCCGGTATCGGCACAACAATTGGTGGCAGCGGTGGGATCTCGGCAATCGGAGAACGTTCCCGTCGCGTTGTAGTTTGAGGATAATAATTGACAATTCGGCGGGTAAAATATAAGAGAGCCGTTTATTCGGTCTTTACACAACACAAGAAGAGATTCCCCTAGAATCTCGAATTTACACGTGACGCCATCCATTGTTGCCACGAGATTATACTTCCCAATTCAACTCGCGTGTGTTCCCGCCACAAGTATTCGCCTGAAAAAAAAGAGCGAAAAAGTGAAAGTGGTGAATCCAGCCCTGACGGAAGCACCCGGTAGCAGCCCGCTCGAAAGGAAGAAAGCACCCGGTAGTAGTCCGATCCAGAGGGAACAAAACAAAAAACGGCGTTAACGCATACGCTGGACTCAAGCCTGCAGAGGGAACAGATCGGAAAGCGGCGGAAAGCATCCCTGAGAGGAACAGCCGGCCCGATCCCGAGGGAGCGAAAGTGAAACCCGGTAGCAGCCACGGAGAGTTATCAGCGACACCGGAGACGGCCCCCGACCTACCGCACAGACTCGCCAGGCAAAGCAGCGAGACAGCAAAGCAGCGGAGCAACAAGGCAGCGAAGCGGCCCTGAGGCACGGCATAGCAGCGGACGACGACTCAACGGAAAGCCGATACCGTGCGCACCGCGTCCTTAATGTAAGTCCGTTCCAAAGAATAATACACAAAAAACTTTTTAGGGAAACGGACCGTGAGCGCCGAACGTAAATTTCGCGATTGCAGGGGATACAAAAGTGCAAGCATCGATAGATGTCGGACGACTTGTCCCGGCATCCCCCTATTAGTAACGCGTCCTTCGTGTTGAGCGAGCGCGCGCAACAATCGATTGAGAATAGCATCCGAAACCGTTTTCACGCCGCACGACGAACCGACAACGAGTCGTTAGACCGCGTGCGACGAAACCTAGACTCGCAGCTCGCCGACGAGCACACGCCAGTACTCGAGTTACATCCCAATGTTATATTAGAACGCAAATTCGAATTTTTAGACGCAAGCCTATTAAACGCGAACGAAAACCCGCGAGATAGCTTAGCGGAAGAACACAGTGACGATCACGACAGTGACGCACGCACACTGCCCCCGACCGACGGTGACGCACGACCGGACACCTCGGCCGACACCCAAAGCGAAAACTCCGGCAGAGGAGAATTTTCCTTAACGTCGTACGACAGCGACTTATTCGATCCAAACGAAGAGGATCATACACCAAGAGCCAACAAGATGAGCCAGCAACGAGCCGCCGAGAACCTAGCGCCGCGACAAGACACAGCCTCTGCGCAATTTAACGCCGAAATAGAGCGGCCCAGACCCGCAGAAACTAGGCGACCGTCAGAAACCGACCAAAGTCGAGCCCCCGAGCCGACACAAATAAGCCCAGGAGCAATAAGCTCCGTGCTCAGCGACGTACTACGCATGATGCGCGACATGCAGGAACGTATGGACCGTTCAGAGACCGCAGAGTTCGAGCGCTCGGTAGAAGTCCTACGCGCAATCCGCGAGATACAGGAACGCACGAGCCGGCTAGAATCAGCAACATACGACCGTCCCGACGCGCGAGAACGACGCGTACGGATCAGCCAGGGCCCGTTGGACGTGACCTACGGGCGAACGCAGAGCGACATCCGTAGTCAGCCAGGGCACCACGTCGGATTCCTTAGCCTAAAGGAAGCGCGTAATATGATTCCCGAGATAAACGGGGAATCTCGCGAACGCGTCCGCGAGTTCCTCAGTGCGAGTACGTACGCGATGAAAAATATACAGCCCGCGGACGAGGCCATGTTATTAGAAGCCATGCTGTGCACCAAATTTAAAGGTAAAGCCATGACCGACTTCGACACGCGCGATATTCGCGATTTCGAACAGCTGAAGCGCGAACTCGAAACGGAATATCTTGGAAAGCGCGGCATGACCTACCTGCAGCTAGAGTTTAACTCCCTGAAGCAACAATCGGGAGAAAACGCGCAGGAATTCGGACGTCGGGTCGAAAAATTAGCGAGAGAACTGTATGAGGCCATGGAAGAAGGCCAAGGACACTCGCAAGAACAGCAGAAGGCGATCCTTGACAGCATCAAGACGCAAGCCCTGCAGAACTTCCAACTCGGACTACACGACGATATCAAGATGCTGGTACGAGCACAGCGATACCAAAGCCTGCAGGAGGCAATAAACGGCGCCACCGCCGAGGAAAAGGTTAGAGGCCCCGCCCCGCGGAACGGCCAATCGAGAAACCAGAATAGATTTAACCAAGGAAACGTGCGAAATGCGGGAAACACGAACGTGAAATGCCACAATTGTGGAAAGACCGGCCATTACGGACGAGACTGTCGTTCGAGCCAACCGACAAACAAATTCGCGCTGCCGAGAGCGTACAAGCCCGACGACATAAACACAATAGAATGCACCTACTGCAAGAAAGCAGGACACAAGCGGGACGAGTGTTGGTCATTGAACGGACGACCGAAAAACGAGCGACCCCGCCGACCTGAAAAAGGAGGCCGCCAAGAAAGCGCCCGTAACTACGGTAAGAAAAAATAAGTCGCGTAACACAAGCGACGAAACGTACTCCTCCGGCAGCAGCAGCGAGGAGGACGAGCGGCCGAAGAAGAATAAGGCACGTGCCGCCGCGGAGTATCAGGTAGCACAGATAACGAGGAAACATAGAGTCGGACCGCTAGACATAATAACTTTACCCATCCACGAAGCGGAGAAAGGAAAAATGGACCTATTATTAGACTCAGGAGCGACCCTGACGCTAATTAAAGTAGGTAACCTGAAAGGAACAACGATGGTGCACGAAGAAAAATTAGCACTGATCGACGTAACCGGACACCAAATCCACACGCTGGGAAAAATAAAGGCAACTGTGGACCTTGGGAGAAAGACGATACGCCACACCATGTATGTGGTAAAGGACGATTTCCCGATCGAATACGAGGGGATACTGGGAAACGATTTCCTGACAAAACACAAGGCCGATATCTCGAACACGTCGAAGCAGCTAAAGATCGGAAAAGCCACGTTCAAACTTCGACCGTATAAAAAGATAACATTACCGTCCTGCAGCGAGACCATCGTGGAAGCAATAACCGACCACAACAGAGTCGGCATTGTAAACAGCGGCGAACCAGCGCCAGGAGTATTCATAGGACATTGCCTAGTGCAACCCGTCGAATTCAAATGTCCGATAAGTATACTAAACGTTACGGATAAGCCGGTCGAAATAATCACTCCGCATGTAACCCTAGAAGACATGCCGGCGACCGACGCCGCCGACGTACTCACGTTACACTCGACCAAGGAACGCGAGCCTATTACCGCGCGACGCGAAAGATTACGCGAACAAATGCGGACCGACCATCTAAACGATGAAGAGCGGAAAGAAGTAGAAAAAATTTGCGACGAATTCTGCGATGTGTTTTATTTAGACGGAGACAAACTGAGCGCGACTACGGCAATAGAACAAGAGATAAACACGCGACCCGATAGCGCGCCGGTGAACGTGAGACCATACCGGCTACCGGAGAAACATAAGGCCGAAGTCAAAAAGCAAATTCAACAAATGTTGGACGACGGAATAATCCGACCTAGCGCTAGCCAATGGAACGCACCTATAATCGTTGTCCCGAAAAAACCGGACGCGACAGGAAAAATTAAATTCCGAGTCGTAATAGATTTCAGAAAAGTAAACGACCTGACAATGGGAGACTCCTTCCCCATGCCAAATATCACCGACATACTCGACCAGCTAGGCAACGCGAAGTATTTTACGGTGTTGGATCTAGCGTCGGGATACCATCAAATCCCGATGCATGAAGACCATAAGGGAAAGACAGCATTCTCCACCCCGGACGGACACTTCGAGTTTAACCGAATGCCGTTCGGATTAAAAAACGCACCAGCAGCGTTTCAAAGATTAATGTACGCGGTGCTAGCCGGACTGTTAGGTCTAAAATGTTTCGTATACATTGATGACATCGTCATCTACGGAGCATCATTGACGGAGCATCTCAAACGACTAATAGCCGTATTAACAAGACTCCGAAAATTTAATCTAAAATTGCAGCCAAACAAATGCGCATTTCTACGGAAAGAAGTAATTTATCTCGGGCACGTAATATCCAAAGGAGGAATATCCCCGGACCCGTCGAAGTTACGAGCGGTAAAAGAATTCCCAACCCCGAGAAAAATAAAAGACATACAATCTTTTATCGGTTTAGCAGGATACTACCGGAAATTCATAGAAAATTTTTCGAAAATAGCAAAACCATTAACGAAACTCACAAAAAAGGGCGAAAAATTTACTTGGTTAATAGACCAACAGAACGCGTTCGAGTTATTAAAAGAGAAATTAACGACCGCACCAGTTTTGAATTACCCTGATTTTGATAAGGAATTCCTGGTGACGACGGACGCATCGGATTACGCCATCGGAGCCGTACTCTCGCAGGGACCAGTAGGCCAAGACAGGCCAATTGCCTACGCAAGCAGAGTCCTATGCAAGGCGGAGCAAAATTACAACACAACCGAAAAGGAGCTATTAGCCATCGTGTGGGCGGTGAAACATTTCCGTCCTTATTTATATGGCACTAAATTTAAAATTATAACAGATCACAAGCCACTGATCTGGTTATTTAATGTTACCGACCCCGGCTCGAGATTAATCAGATGGAGACTCAAGCTGGAAGAGTATGATTATGAGATCGTACACAAGGCGGGAAAGAATAATGTAAACGCCGACGCGCTGAGCCGAAACCCGATAGGAGGGGCATCAGCGATAAACGCAACGCATCAAGAAGAGGGCAACCAAAGGAAATATTCGGAAGAAGAAAAGCAACAGATACTGTACGAATTCCACGACTCACCTACAGGAGGACACCAGGGGGTCACGCGTACGTTGAACCGGATCCGGTTACAGCATAACTGGAGCGGTATAGCGAAAGACGTAGAAGCGTACGTAAGCAAATGCGAGCACTGCCAGAAAAATAAGTTAAGCCGAAAAACGAAAATGCCGTTAATTATTACAGACACACCCGAGCGACCATTCGAAAAATGTGCGCTCGACATCGTAGGCCCACTGACTATCACAAATAGTGGAAATAGATACATACTAACATTTCAAGATAATCTAACGAAATTTAGCAAGGCGATACCAGTAGAAAACCAGGAAGCAAATACAGTCGCAAAAGCTTTCGTCACAAAAGTAGTCCTGGAACACGGGATTCCGGAGAAAATTCTCACGGACCAAGGCACGAACTTTACGAGCGAAATGTTCAAAAATACATGCAAACTATTGAAAATCGAAAAGATTCAGACGACAGCATACCACCCGGAAAGTAATGGAGCATTAGAGAGATCGCATCGCACACTAGCGGAATATCTGAGGCATTACGTAAACGAAGATCAAACCGACTGGGACGAATGGATACCCTACGCGATGTTCACCTATAACACAACGCCTCACACGGCAACAGGACTCACACCGTTCGAATTAGTATATGGACATCGAGCTAACCTACCGTCAGCATTGTCAAAGCCCCCGAAACTAACGTACAGATACGAGGATTATGCACAGGAACTTCGAGAACGAATCCGCGCAGCAAATCAAGTCGCAAAAAAACACATCAAACAGGAAAAAGTAAAAGCGAAACAGCAGTTCGATAAGAAAGTTAACAAAGAGACATTTAAGGTAGGCGACAAAGTACTACTATATGATGAAACGGTAAGGCGAGGACGATCGAAAAAACTCGAGTCGCAATGGATAGGACCGTACACAGTAATGGAAAAAATTAATGAAGTAAACTACATAATAAAAAAAGGACGGAAAACATTACGAGTACACGCAAACAGACTAAAGACGTTTATTGAGAATTAAAAAAAAAGAGGCAAGAAGCAACTATCATAATGTTAATAGACACACTAGAACCTACCTTACTCAAAACGGGGAGCACCATGCCCTCGACCGGCCATCCAAGCTTCCCGCCGCATAGCGGCCGAAATAGCGGCCATCCGTGCAGCACGTCCCTGAGCCCTGCCAAGGGACAGAGAACGCAGGTACAGAACGAGAGGATCTGCGACGGGAGGTCCACGCCCTACGTGATGCATGGCATAATCCCACAAAAACGAAGATCGAGCACGGGCTAAATGAAAAGGCATGCCCCGCAACGCAAGCACAAGAAAAAAATTCGGATGAGGAACCAGAGGCTCGTCAGCTACCGGTCTTGGAATAACTAAAGCCGGAGGGGTAGTTCCCTCCTCTTCCTCGCCAGCCCAATCATCATCGGGGCCCACAACGGCAACCCGCACTGGCACCAACTCCAAGGGAGGCATACTAATGAACTAAGACTTCACCAGCGACAGACTTAGACTGATGCGAATCACCAAGCAATGCAAGCTGACAGAAGTGTCAGCGAAAGAAAAGGATAACGAGGCTCATCCTCTTTCACCACCTTATCAACGAGCCAGGGATCCAGTGCAAAAGAATCGGATACCGGCAGCAAAATAAAGGAACTTAGAAGGCACTGACACACTAGAAATAGCCTAGTCAACCTCACGACAGACATAAACGATATTACAGACTTAACATATGCACGAAATGACATTTTACTAACACGCGCATTTGTATTAAAAAACAATAATCATCTAACATTAAAGAAAAATAAAACAAAGGTACGCGAAAAATAAATAAAAGTATATGCGACCAATATCTTCCCGTGTACTGTGTAACTACGAATGCACCAAGCGGGGTACAACTTTTTGTGTAAATAAATTTAGACACAGTAATAAAAACTCCGAAAGAATTAATAAATCCAATTGTAAGCATAGATGAATAATCATTTACGTAATAAAGAAAAAGGGAAACCACAGCATATATACATATTAGAACTAAGGAAATTATATCGTAACCCCTCAAGAAAAAGAAAAACACGGATAAACAAATAAATAACGAAAAACTTCAAAGACCTCAGTTTTTCTTTTTCCGCGGGGGAAGGGATGTTGTGAGCGCACAACGATTCATAGATTAAGTATTGCACTTGGCAACTCCAAGTTGCCTCCTATCAGTAATTTGACCTTAGCGACGAAGACCGCTGACGCGAAGACCTGCCTAAGTTTCGGGAATGACCAAATATGGTCATCCCGGACATCACGGTGCCAAAAACGCTGACAACGAAGTCAGCAACACCGAGCGGATAAAAAGCCCGCTGTTTCGACGAGCAGCGGCGGGCAGTCGCTAGTTACCATGTTAGCGGACACGCACGTCCGATTAACGAATAATAAATCACTTACTGAAACGCGAGCGTCGTAACTAAAGTAAAGGGAACTGTATCAAGGATTAAATGGAAAATATATTTGGCTGTTAACCAAATACATTGTGACAAGTGTTTCTTCTCCGACCCGAGATTCCCGAACCCTGTGCCGATCCTGAGAGACCTTCCGGTATCGGCACAACAGAGCGATTAAAAAGAGCTGTTAAACACACCGAGATCACGGGCCAAGCCATACGCAAAATGTACAAGGGAATACCATTAGAACCCGACGCATAGGAATGAAGTGGACTTGCAGACATCAACTCAAAGATAATAGCAGAAAAGACGAACTCTGGACGCTGAGATGGGCAAGCAACCCGAGCTAAAACGAAAATGAAGTCATCATATAGACAGGGCGAATAAGCATCAGAAAAAGAGACATAATACAAATTTAATTGATTGGGTGTGAAGTAATGAAAAGGAGAAACAAAAGATGACTTTGCAAGACCCAAACGTGCAAGCTCTCTCCATAATTTAGCCGGGTCGGTGATGTTTTTGAGAGAACTGAGTTGAAAATCACTTTTGGCACGCCTAATATCAACATTAAGTTGGTTGCGGAAATGTCTGTAGACGGAGTAACCCAGCAAACTATTTGACCGCTTCGCCTGCTTGTAAACATGATTGCGAATACGAATCCTAGTCTTAAGTTCGCTTGTGAGCCACCGCGCAGGAGGTTTTTTAATACTAAAAACGCGCTCTGGTGCATACGCATCGAGTGTATTAAGTAAGGTTTCGGACACTACTGAACAAAAACCGTCAACTTGAGAAGCGAATGACTGATCAGTGGCACGAACATAAGCCATCATCTCAGGACTCTCAGTTAAAGACTGGAGGTTGACCAAGAACGCATCAGTGTCAATAGCTCGATAGCAACGCCTTGAGATAGTACGCTCCATCACCAATCTAGTGCCCAGTAAGAGCGACAATTCGATTAAATCATGACCAGCAATAAACGGGCACTCAGACTTGGAAAATCTAAAGACCTTCTCGCAATCATCTACAGCTAGGACATCAAGCCATGAATCAGTGGTGGCCGTATGATACGTAGCATCAGATTGTACAATTTTCATAGATAGACTTGACATAAGGTCGCGCAGGTAGTTCGCTTCAAAGCCATTTGCTAGTAGATTACAATTTAGATCGCCACCTATTATTATATTCTTATACAGAGAGACATTAGTAAGTGCCAGAGCAAAGTCATGAAAAAGGAAGCCCTTAGGTCTCCTGTTAACTGACGCGAATAAGACAGTTTCGTCACTTGGCAAACGAACTTCAATTATAAGGAATTCCGGAGCGTTAATGCTAGTTGCCGCAGAGGACGCGACTAACCTAGCCTTTAGTGAGTGGTAAATGTAACAGGCAACGCCTCCTCCCATACGCCCGACACGGTCATGGCGCATCAAAAAATAACCATCTAAGGCCACAAGCTCATCCAAAATTTCCTCATAAAGCCACGTTTCTGATATTGAGATAATATGACACGGATTGGAGTCAAAGTGAAGTCTGACAAGCTCAATATGACCACGAAGAGAGTTAACGTTGAATTGTGCAACACGAAATTCAGATTCATTACTTTTTAAGCATTTCTGTGAATAAATCCGGCATGGTCAATCGAGCCCAACAAGATCAGCACTAGACGCAATGCGAATAACAGGCGCCCCATCAGAGTGCCTAACACATATCTGTCCATCCTTCACCCAAACATACTTATATGATCGCTCTTTCGCAACACGCTTTGTTTGTCGCAACAATTCGTAACAATCCTTAGAGAGCAATTCGTTGACATAGACAATATTTTTGGAGTCGTTACCGCAAATCTCTCCCTGCCTGAGAACACCCTTGGTACGTTTTTTAGAAATAATTAAATCGCGGACGGCACATGAGGTTGCAGTAATAATAAAAGAACTTCCAGCTGTAACAGCCTCAGGTCGACCACTAGCAGTTTCTGGGAGAGGTTTGCGAACAGATCTTACATGAAGAATATGTGGAGAAAGATCGGAAGCACCAAGAGCCGCAAGCAAATTCTGAGCAACCACAGACGGAGTAACGGAAAGCATCGCCGGCAATCCCGACACGATAAGATCATTCGCATCACATATTTGCTGGGTAGACCGAGCAGTTTTTAAATTTTGTAGTTCTCTTTTGAGAGCCGCATTTTCTTGTTCCAAGCTGGAAATACGCTGAGTGTTACTAGCAACGGTTTCTGATAATTTAGTCAGCTGATCGTGTTTACCATTAATTTCACTATTTGTTCTGAGCTGACAGTCAATGAAAGCAAAGAGCTTTGAATCCGACTTTTTCATCTGCTCAATATCAATCCCAGCAAAAGATCGTTCGTTCCAGGTTGCTGGCTCGATCGAGTACAGGGGTCAACAGAAAAGGCCATATTCCCAAAATCAAATGATTGCGCGCTGCTTTCAGTTCCCGGTGTGAGAGGAGGTAAATTCAGTGACAATAGTAAAGATTTGCAGCAAGAATCAGCGTATTTGGTCACCGAATATAACCTGATACATCCAGGATGAAACACCCTTCGACACTCCCCGCACTCAACCGGCCTTTTCGCAATAGATTTTCTGCACTTAGTGCACGTTGGCTGCATGTGTTATGAGCTTTAACTTAGACTAAAAGTCACTAGGCACACCGATCATGCAGCAAGCATGAAGTACGCAAAGATCGCAAGAGACGCCGCAGTTATGGTTCACTCATACGCATCAGTCAGTCCAGTAGCAGAGAGAGAGAGAGAGAAAAAGAGAGAAAATGTATGTATTTAAATATAATTAAATTTATATGTCAAAAAATATACGACTTTCCATCTCTTCATCTTTTTGTTTTATTTTCTTTTTATTTCATTAACTTATTGACTTTCTGTCTTTCCGTTTCTTTACCTTTCGATGTTGGAGCCGTTTTCAAGATTTTAAAGTTTATCCATACAAATTTATTTATAAATTTTTGTTATATTTTTATAATAAATAAAAAAGATATATAGTTTAATTATATTTTTTTCCTTTCACAGATATTTAATCTTACACAAAAGAAAACTGACGTTAAAACCTGTCTTATCCTTTTCCCGTTATAAAGATCTTTCCCTGTTTCCTGTTCCTATTCTTCCATTCCTTTTGATTTAAAGGTAAATAATAATTTTATCTAAAATTTATATCGTTACATACGATAATAGATATATACGTAATAGATATATACGATTACAAATATCCTTTTTATAATGATTATTATTGAATAACTATATAAAAAGAAAATTTGGAAAATCATAGGTTCTCCCTTATGAAAAAGTAGTACTGGTTTTAATACTGGAAAAAGTATTGGTGAAAGTACTGAAAACATAAGTACTCAAAGTACTACTAAATTCGACCATACTGACTTTGTCAGTACTCCTTCCCAGTACTCATCCAGTACTCATCCAATACTCATTCAGTACTCCCTTCAGTACTTCCTCTAGTACTCCCTCCAGTATTCCCTCCAGTACTTTCTTCAATACTCCCCCAGTACTCCCCCCAGTACTCCCTCCAGTACTTTCTCCAGTACTCCCCCAGTACTCCCCCCAGTACTTCCTCCAGTACTCTTTTAGTAGTTATTGAATACTCGTGGGATATTAACGTGTGGCACAGGCGCAGTACGGCAGTACTTGCGCAGTAACTTGCGCAGTACTATCCAAGTAGAACAAAAAGTCAAGATTGTATATAGGCTTAGAGTTTAGAAACTCTTGCCTTAGGCGACTAGCGCTCAAAAATATCTGATTTGGTCTTGTAGGGGGTCTTCTCTTATACAAGTCGGTGCAGAATCTTAAACTCGAGAGAATGCTTGGGCGAGGCGACGCCTAGCGGCACCGATGCGAACTGCCCATTTTACTAGTGTTGCCGCGTGGCCGTGTATCACTGGTGGCTTGACCGCCACAAAGATGATATCAAAATAACGTCATATTGATAGTTTAATGTGTTAATTTAGTATTTTATTAATTCGCGGCAACTTTGTTGCTAAGATCAAAGTGTAGTCCATCTGAGAAATTATCATGCTTAGAATTCAAAACATAATTCTCTTTTAAAGAATTTGATCTGAAACATAATTGCTCATTACTCTCGATTAAAAAGCATGATAAAAGCTCAGAGAACACTTGCCGGCACACGATCTTAGATCAGTAAGTCCGATTCCGTGTGTGAGTGCCGTGTGCGTGTGCCGGCCGGGAAGCGACGTCCGCGTGTTTCTTTTTTAGTGTCGTGTTCCCCGGGAGATTACTTAATAATCTATTGTAGCCTTAGGCCCGGGGAAATAAAATTCTATAGTGCCGCGATACGTGTGAAAGTGGAGTGCCGCGACTGCTCGCCCTGGGACCGCGCGCCTAAGCTCCGCGGCGCTACCCGGTGCGCACGGTGATCGCGGATGCGACAGGTGTCTCTCGCGGTAGGTTTCCTGACTTCGGAGCGAGCGCCACGTGGTGTTTGCAACGTTTTTTAGGTTATACACCGTGAGCGGCCCTGTGGACGGGACACGCGGCTTGTTGCATCCGCGCTCTCCGGGCGTCGCTGGGGACGCCGTGCATAACTTCTTTTATTTATTCAGATTTTTGCCTATTTATTATATTAAGTTTCCACCATGTCAGGGGCGCGCGGTCAACAAGACCCATGCGAGTCCCGGACCTGATGGCTTCAAAGCCACAGTCCTCAACAGGTTCCCTTCCGCTATGGTAGAGCGTGTTGCTCAGAGCTTCACCATATATCTCAAGTATGGGATCTTTCCGACCTCTTGGAAGACAGCCGATTTAGTCTTAATACCCAAGGGGGAGGCCCCCCCTCTGGGTGAAGTACCTAAAGCTCGGCTTATTTGTCTGATTAGTGAGGTCGGCAAAGCATTCGAGCGCATTATAGCAAACCGAATAAATAACTGGTTGGAGGAAAATCAAAGTTATAACCTTTCTGACAACCAGTTTGGTTTTAGAAGGTCGCGATCAACCACGGACGCTCTTTTTCACGTACGGAAGATCATTACAGAGGCTCGAGCAAGAGGGAAGAGTGTTTTGGCCTTGTCTCTTGACATCCTCAATGCATTTAATTCCATTAGGTTCCCAGGCATAAGGTACGCACTGCGGGTTAAGCGTATCCCGAAATACCTCCGCCGTATCGTCGAAGCGTTTCTCGAAGGTAGAAAGATCCGATTTCGAACTATGAACGGAGCGAGGCGTTCGAGGAGGGTTCGTAGGGGGGTCCCACAGGGCTCCGTATTGGGTCCCCTCCTATGGAACCTAGCGTTTGACCAGATCCTTAGAACTCTTCTTCCGCAAGGATGTCACATCGTTTGCTTTGCGGACGACACTTTGCTGCTCGTGGAGGAGGATGATTTTGATGAAGCATGCGAGTTGGCCACCGAATGTCTCGAATACATCATGAAGAATATTAGATATCTTGGTCTCAAGATTTCATGGCCTAAGTCCGAGGCCATGTTCTTTGGCAAACATCCGCGGAATGCTTTCTTCGAGTACGAGGATGTAAGGATTCCTATATCTAACGCTATAAAGTACCTTGGCGTCATATTGGATCCAAGATGGTCCTTCAGCAAACATGTAAAATACGTTACTGAAAAGGCCTCGAAGGTTAGCAGGGCTCTGTGCGGCATTCTGCCCAACTTACGAGGCCCAATAGAAAACAAACGCAGGTTATATTATACGGTTGCCCTTTCCATAGCCTTGTATGCGGCTCCCTTTTGGAGCCAAGTCTTATCTTCCGGAAATCAGCAGCGGATCATGAGAAGAGCGCTCAGACTTTCAGCACTGCGCACTATAATGGCATATCGTACTGTGTCATACGAGGCTGCGACTTTGCTAGCTAGGATCCCGCCGCTCCATTTATACGCGGATTTTTTGAGTCGTACATACTTACGCTTACGAGAGTTAAAGGAGAACGGCACTTATACCGTTGACTCTCCCTCGGCAGTGAGAGAATCGGAGTGGAGCACCTTGCGTGAACGATGGATGGAGCACATCTGTGACAACGGCCTGGCCGGTAAGAGAACGAGAGAGGCCATTTTCCCGTCGTTTGACCTGTGGCTGGATCGGCGTTCTGGCTTCTTGACGTTTCGCATCACCCAGCTTCTCACGGGACACGGGTGTTTTGGGTCCTATCTCCATAGAATCGGTAAGGAGGAAACACCTACGTGTCGGTATTGCACCTTGGCTGATGACACTCCGGAACATATTCTAGCTTCATGCCCGTTCTGGGGTTTCGAGCGAGGCGAATTGACCGCCATTATTGGACAGAATTTGACTTTGGCAACGGTCGTTGGCCAAATTTGTAGAACAAGTGAGGCATGGCGTGCCTTCTCTTCGTTTGCGGAACGGGTTCTTTCTCGCAAGGAAGAGGATGAGCGTATTCGGCAACAGGGTCTTGTTGACCCAAACTTTGTAAATATCGGCGACGTGTAACTGTCTGAGCTTTTGGATATTGTATATAAACTTGTTTACTTGCGGCGTGCGTTACTCACGATGAGATTTGGCTTAAGACTTTGTCTGCGGCGTGCGTTTTCTTGCGGTGGGGTGGCGGTCTTCTGGGGGGTGGTTGCGCGGATCTTTCCCGGGCTTCGTCCCTCTTGGGGTCCGGTGCGTCATGCGAGCGACGTTCCCGGATCCCTGGGGGGGATACTGGGTCGGGCTTAGTCGGCGGCCCCGCCTTCCGGTCCCGCTTCCCTCGTTGGGTGGTCGATTGGATTGTATGCATACACATTATTTTTTTCGGAGTCGCCGCACTGGGGTTGGGGTCCCCTTGGGGTCGGCCGCCCGGTGCTGGTCGCTCGCTACTGTTTGGGGTTCTGGCACCATTGCTCAGCAATGGTTGCTTGGAGCCTCTTTGTGGCGGTCGGCGCCGGTTGGTCGTCCCCCGGGCGTCCCCTTGGGCCCTGGGGCGGATCTGTCACCTGTCTTCGATCTTTGTCTTTTGTTGTTCTCTACCCTGTAGTAGAGAGTAGCATTCATTGTTTTTTACCGCTTTGGGATGCCGGACCTGGGTTTGGGTTCCAATATTATGGTGGTGGGTATTCCCTTGTTTCTAGCGAGTTATAACTTCGCGTTTTGATTATCGTGGAACTTCCTCTCCGGATAGAGGAAGGTCCTGTACGTTTTGTTCGTACACGTCCATGTGATTCGTGTACGATCTGTTATAGGGGGGGGGGCGTGAACTCTTTCGGATGAACGGTCTCGCAGCCGATGAAGAGAGCCCTCAGTGGTATAACTGTCTGCGGCCATTATCATGAGGGCTCTCTGAGGCGGTCGAACGCCGGCACTGCGTACTCCAGATGTTCGAGGGCATGTGACCTTCACTCATTGGTGTCGCATGTTGGTCTTCGACTAGGGATTGTTCCCTTTCGGGGGATGAAACGCCCGCCCTCCCTGTTGGCCTATCGTGTGTCATTGTTTCCTAATTACGTATTTCCTAGCGCTTCGGCGTGTGGACTGTCCCGTCATATGATGTTATTTCTCTGGTCTTCCGTGTGACGTGACTATGGTCCTTTGTCCTGTATGTTTGGGAGAGGTTTTTTAGTGGGTGCAAGTCCCACATACCCTGACAGCCGGGGTCAGGGATGCGTCGAGGCATTTTTCCTTCTCCCACCGAAACAAAAAAAAAAGGACCCATGCGAGGTTATGCTCGCCTACCCATGGCCGGGGAGAGTCCGCTGTCCCCGGTGCTGGGTGGACGAGACGGGCCACCCTAGGCTGAAACCGCAGGGCGAGTACAGCGACCCGGCTCATCTCGCGAAACACCAAAAGAGAATGCATCCGGGGGACTCTATAGCCTACAAATGCTCTATCTGTAACTATGTTGGCAAAACCGCTGTGCCATTGCGTAATGTAAAAGCTCATTATGAGCGAGAACACGTCCCCCGGGTGCAACAGCCGGGTCGTATAGCAAGCACTCAACGCGCGAGCGGTGGGCCATCATCTCCACCGCGGGTGCGGGCTACACGTGCGTCATCCGCGACAACGTCTTCGTCGCAGTCGTCCACCGAAGGAGTACAGCGACGCCGCGCGTGCAACTCGCGACCACCCGGGGCAGCCTCCACGGCCGCCGCGCCGCAGCACCACGAATACCAGCACCATCGCCGCCTGCAACAACATCATCCGCAGGAACGCATGAGTCCCCCACATATGCGGCCGTCACCGCCGCAGCATCCCCGGCGACACGGCCATCTTCGTCACCGGGATCAGTTGCTGCGGCACATAGAACACGTAGCAGAACGGCCGCAGCCCATGTCACCAGCCGCGGCAACGGGAGCGCCGCGCCATGATGTAATAAGAAAGGTGAAACAACATCACGTATGCGCAGTAGTCCAATGTCTCGACCAATAAGAATTGGGTCAAAATGCTCGTAGGCTCGAGGCATCTCCGTTTCGCAGTTGCCTTTGTAGGTTAGGTTTTCGCCGGCTTGTAGCTCGAGGGAACGGTGCCGGCACGTGCCGGGCTTTCCGACGATCCGTGTCTCGTTCCCGGAAGACGCAATCCCGACGACGGACGGCTTATCGATCGTCCTGGCATGCGAATCCGCGCGACACACGTGCACACACATACACACCCGCTACGCGACTCCTCGACAATTTCGGACGACACGAGAAATTTTACATTGAAAGTAAGTTATAATATACAGTGCAATGTGTAATGTTTTATATAGTGCTATATAATTCTAGTGTAATGTTTTTTTTATTACAGAAATTATGCCGGCGTGCTGCATAATTAATTGTACCAGCCGCACAGACAGTGCACGCAAAACAAAGTTATTTCAATTCCCAAAAAACGAATCCATCCATCAGCAATGGATTAAAGCAAGTAGACGAAATGAAAAAAATATAAATATTAATACTAATAAGTATGCGTATACACATACACACACATACAATATATTATATGATTTTCAATATCTATAATGATATATCATGTGAATTCTGTAAATGTTCAGAGAATGGCACAATAATAAATTGTATATATTCTCCGCTAAATATTAAGGACCTGTATTCTGTTCTGTAAAGAACATATTACAAATGTATATGTTGTATGTATATATGATGACATATAAACAATCTTCAATATTCTTCATAAAATATGGTACAGTTTTCATATACTGAAGGAATATGTGCAATCTACTATTGTACTATTCATTGAACGATGTCAGAATATGGTTACTTTCCAGCAACGACACAGTGCGACACAGAATCATTCTATCTTTGTTGTTCACTTTTGAGAAGATAGAATGATATCTGTATCGCACTGTTACTACGTTTACGCGAGCGTTACTTCTGTAGTAACTTACGATAATTCCTTCGCGTAAACGGGATTTTCCTTCGTGTAAACGGGATTTTGTAGTAACTTACGATAATTTACTCCGCGTAAACGAGTGATATATCGTAAGTTACTACAGAAGTAACGCTCGCGTAAACGTAGTATGTGTCCTTGATGGAAGGCACACTATGTTTGTGCTATATAGCTATTAGCTGAACATTATTATGAGTCTATGTACATGCGTATTACACATTCAATATATATTGCAGAAAGAATATGCGATCTGCATTTTAAAAATGATTGTTTTGAAATAAACATGACCAAACCACGTGCAAAAAATGTGCCAGCGAAAGAAATACGAAGATTAAAAAATAATTCCGTGCCAAGTTTATTATTACATTTAGAAAAAAAAGTAAAATGAAAGCAAAGTAAGTATACACTATATTTTGTAAAACTAATGTGATGTTTAAATTCTACTATAGACAAGTACTTGTTTCAGACATCAGTCAGTAAGAACAAGTGTACCAATTTATACTGAACTCGTAAAATATGCACAGCAGACACAGAAACATGAACACAATCTTTCAAATGAAATTGTTCGAGAAGAAGATATACAAGAGGTAAACACAAATACGGATGACACTCTTGGATTAGAGGCGAGAACAGAAGAGACAAACACAATGTATGACATAATGTATCCATAAGCCCTACACACAAAAGAGAAAATATTTAGGAATAAATATTAAATATTAGAAAATTTGAAATAATAAAATCGAAGAGACCCTGACATATACAAACAAAAATTCAGATATAAAAGACTTTTATACTCTTATAAGAACCCTTTATACCCGAATTTGTATTTGTATATTAGTCTTTTTTATTTTAATATTTTAAAATAATTCCTATTATTTAATATTTATTCCTAATATTTTCTTTATTGTGCGCAGGGCTATATTTAATAGTTTTAATGTTACAAGACAGAATTTACACCTTGGTAGAAAAGCAGATAACATAAAAGCAGAAGCTCTAATCAGAACTCGCATTGGTAATAAGTTTACTACCATCAAATTTACTATCTAGTAAGCTCATTACCAGAATTCTGATTGGCTTCTGCGAATTCTGATTGGCTTCTGCTTTTCTATTTTTTACTTTTCTGCCAAGATGTAAATTCTGTCTAAGTCTATGTTAATGTATTGCTATTAAATCACACATTTATATTTTACAGGAATAGCGAAGATGTAAATGAACAAAATACATCCGCAGAATTAAAGCAGCTGTTAATAAAAGAAAAAAAAGAAAAGGAAATGTTACTGAAAAAGAAAAATGAACTATTGCAAGAAAAACAGACACTTCTCGGAGACAATGAAAAGTTAAACCAACAGATGGAGCTATTAACAGAGACTTTGCACCAAAAATCTGAAATCATTACACAAATGACAGTAGATAACGAAAAAGATAAAGTGCCTATACATGTATTGCAGAAAGTATTCACTGCTGGACAAATAAAACTGCTAATGTCTTCAAACACTAATACTCGCATAAAATGGTCTGCTGAAGACATCACATCTGCTATTGCTTTACGATCCATAAGTCCAAAGGCCTATCGATACCTAAGGGATGTAAAGAAAATGCCATTACCATGTATGACCACTTTAAATAACTGGGGTGCAACATTTAATATTCCACCCGGCATTCTAACAGATGTGCTCCACATTATCAAAGAAAAAGGACAGAATCTGTGTACGGAAGACAAATTAACAGTTTTAACATTCGACGAATTATACATCTCAAATAAAATAGATTTACATCGGAAAGAACAAAAGATATATGGACCTAACAAAACCTGTCAATTTGTAATGGCTCGAGGGTTATTTAATAAATGGAAACAGCCAATATATTACGAATATGATGAGCCAATGTCTGCGCATACTTTATTAACAATAATTAACAATCTATATGAAGTGCAATATATTGTTGTGGCTGTGACGAATGACATGGGGCCCACAAACATGAAGCTATGGAACGAATTGAACATAGGAATTAATGTTATCACTGAGAAACACAATATACAAGAAACCATCCAAAAACATTTTATTACACATCCTGCTGACAGTTCGTTAAAAAAATATTTTTTTGCAGACGTTTCCACATTTATTGAAATTGGCACGGAATAACTTGTTGGACTCTGGCTTTACAATTAACGGCAATCATATCAACAAGACATGTTTAGAAGAATTATTAACACTAAATGCAGGAGAATTAAAAATTGCACATAAATTAAGCCAAGCACATCTGGACGTCAAAGGCTCACAAAGACAAAACGTAAAACTGGCTGCACAAGTATTTTCGAATACTAATGCAATAGCGATACGTTGGTGTGGCGAACAGGGTTTACTTAAGTCTCTACAATGGAAACAGACCGCCGATCTATTACTAATATTTAATGACTGGTTTGACTTGTTTAATAGCAAATGTAAATATGGACATAGTAATATCACCTCGCATGCATATGGTATAAATTTAAAAGAACAAAATACCATTCTTGATAATATGGATAATTTCATTAAAACAATGCGAGTTGGAAAACGATCATTATTATTACCATTTCAAAAAGGCATTATATTATGCAACAAATCTCTACGTGATATGTTTGTATATATAAAAGAGCAATATTCATCAGAAGCGCGTCCAGTTCAATATATATTCACTAACAGATTAAATCAAGATCTTCTTGAGAATATGTTTTCTTATTTAAGAATGATGGGTGGAGGATATGATCATCCAACACCAGTCGAATTAAGAAATAGACTTAAATGGTATATACTGGGCAAACATTCTGGATACACCATTGCATCAGGCACTAATACTGCAGGAGATAGTTCCACAATCTTTACAGATATTGACGACACACATTGTAAACTAACAAGTGCACAGTGCGTACCACAGGACACATGTATGATGGATGAAGAAGAAGAGAAAGAAGAAGAAGAAGAAGAAAGATTAATGAATTTTGAGGAAATATGTCATGAAAGAGAGACAGAAGCAATAGACAGAGATATTGAAGAAGAAGAAAGATTAATGAACTTTGAGGAAATATGTCATGAAAGAGAGATAGAAGCAATAGACAGAGATATTGAAGAAGAAGAAATCAGTGAAGGTATTGTAAAACATTCATATATGGAGGGGTAAGTCATAGTGGTGTAAGTCAAATTTAAAAAAATTTTTTTTGTGTGCATAGATGCAATCTATACAATATATAAATTGCATCTATGCACACAAAAAAATATTTTTAAAAATTTGACTTACACCACTGTGGTTTTTACCTCTCCATATAAAGATATAAAAAAATATATAAAAATAAACATAACATAATCATCAACATAAATTAACATAAACATAACAGCCCATATTTAGAACATGTTAACATGTTTGTAAGCGCGTTCTGAATCATAATCTACAAATTGTAAATTATAATTTATGAAGCACAGACTTTTGCATAACGCATAATGCAAAAGACATAAAGAATTCGACTAAACAGAGTTCTTTATTTCTATTCTCAGGATGAGAATAAAGAACTCTGATTGATTGAATCCCTTATGTCTTATACATTATGCGTTATGCAAAAATCTGTGCTCCAGCCTGAAGGCTGAATCTACAAAGTGTAATAAGTCTAAAGCCGTAATCAGATTAGAGATTGAGATTGTGAGATTGAGATTGAATTGCAATTTGACCAATTAAAGCAAAATTTACTAAACGTGAGAGAGAGAGTAGTTTTCTTTTTTCTCATTGTTCAAATTTCAATCTAATCTCAATTTCAATCTCTAGTTTGATTATAGCTTTAATCCTTAAGTAAAGAATAATCAAATTTAATGATTTTTTCCAGCAATAAACTTAAGTAATTATACCCCTAATTTGCCAGAATTAGCATTACTTGACGCTTTGGAGCAAAAGACAGCTATGGATTTAATTGAAAAAAATGCTTTGATATATGTCACTGGATATGTTGCACACCGATTCCGAAACACGTACAGTCATTTAAGCGTCTCAACCAAAACACTTCCTCATATACCAACTGATTGGCTTTCCTTCATATCCAGAGGAAATTGCATGTATCCCAGTTCCGACTTCTTAAAAGCAGCAGATATTATGAATAGAGAATTCGAAAACTTCCATGGCAATTTCTTTAATCGGGAAAGTAATATCTTTGATAATTTAACAAATATCGTATGCACAAAATTGAACAACAATTTTCCTAGAAAAGTAATTTCATGTCTCGTACGTACTCGTACATACATCAGATTACGTAAACTCAATAAAGAAATTGTCGCAAACAATTATTTAAAGAAAAAAAATAATAAAACTTATAAAATATGTAATAAAAAAAAATCTAACAGTAGAAATTATGTTATAGCTGCGTACATATGTATATATATATGTATATATGTTTAATATCTTTAATATATATAATAATTAACCCAAGATACACAATCAATTATCACAAAACAGCGTCTCTACATGTAATTGACTGCTAATAAATTATTTTTACTTTTATAGTGCTATATTGTGAATTGCCCCAAGACATGAATAACTTGCTGCTATATATATACTAGCATGCCCCGCCGGGCTTCGCCCCGGAGAACATGTGTATTAAGACACACAAATAGTCTCTCTCCTTCTCCCTCTCCCACTCTCTCTCTCTCTCTCTCTCTGGGGAGTATCGCATGTTGCTGTGTTTCTGTGCTCCTATACTCTGCGAACTCTATCTCTGCCGTAAACTGCCTTCGGGCTGTTTTGTTGCAGGCGTAAGCAGGTTCTTTTGTTGCTTGTCAGGACTGATTATTTTATCTTTCTTTCCTTGCAACGACTTCACCGGATTTCTTGAATCAGAAATATTACTTCTGATTCTAACCTCACTCTTCCCTCTGATATTGGAATTGACGTGGATCTGTTGCGCATGCTCCTGTTCTCATCTTTGCACGGTGCTATCTCTTGTGCCTGAAATTCTGCAAGTGTACATACCATCTGATTCATGCTTGTGGCGACATCTGTGGACTTCGAGACGTACTACCATCTGTTACCTGCCGAACTGCTGTATTGCATTCTTTGGTTCTTCTCTCTACTGTGGTTAACGAATTGATATGCAGCGTCCGTGCACTAAATGCAAGAAGCCGATTGCGACAGATCGTGTTGAGTGTGTGTGCAAGAGGCTCTTTCACCCAGGTTGTATTAAGCCGTATGCCAATTACAAATATACAGAACAATGCTGTAAAGACTTAGCGGCTACACGAGCTCCTGCACCGGGTGATGATAGTGTCGACCCGAGTTTGCCATTGGCTGTCTCATCTAATGCTCCTCTTACACCAGGAGTTGAGTGTACCGAGCTGATTGATTTTGCTACCATGTTTACTCCTGCTAGTACCAGCACTCTGCCACATTCAGGGGCCGACGACACGACGAACGCGCTTTTGCGCCAACTGGTCGAGCAGTTGAAGTCGTCTGAAGCGCGATTCTCTGCATTCGTTGAGTCGTCCGATGCGCGATTTTGTGAGCTTAATGAGAAACTGAATCAGCTTAATAGCGTTGCAATCAATGTTGATAGGAATTGTCAACGTATTAATGCTTTAGAACAACAGTGCGTTGCTCTCAAAAATGACATCCGTGAGCTGAAAAGCGATCAGAAGGTTTCTCATTCGGTACCGCAGACTCGGGCGGATGTGAACAAGCTTATTATATCAGGTGTACCTGCGGTAATGTCCATTACTCCCTTGGCGTGCGTTCGCAACGTGTTCAAGACTCTTGATGTCATGGATCTGCCGTGCCACATCTTAGACGTCAGACCCGTTGTACGTAAGCCTCAGCCAGTGGCGGCTCGTGAACTGCCCTTACCGGTTACTACTAACTCATATATCGTTACCCTAGCCTCTGGTGCAGTTCGAGATACGGTTATTGCTAAAAAGCGAGCGCGGCGTACACTTAAGCAAAGTGAGATTTGCGATGGTGGTTCGGATCGGGGCGTGTACGTCAATGAGTTTCTCCCTAAAGATAAATATGAGCTATTGCAACGGGCTAAGCGTGTTGCCAGGGAGAAGTCTTATAAATATATCTGGGTGAGGGATGGCTGTATTCGTGTTAGACACTCGGACGGTGAGCCTGTTATTCGCGTTGATTCGAGTGCAGATCTTGATAGGCTCGTTTGACGTGCACGTTCTGACCAGTTATTGCCTGACCAATCATTATCTTCCGTTGCACATTGTAAATCTGTCTCGTCTACTCGATTTTGTTTAGCTCAGTTTAATGCTAATTCCCTTCGGGGACATATTGACATTAGCGGTGACTTTAACTGCGACCTTCTCTCGTATAATTTTGAGGCTAATTATCTACGTGAACTTATGTCGGGCATATCAATGCACATTATTCATTCTGATGCTACGCATCACACGGCTACCTCTGACTCATGGCTTGATGTTGTCGCGGTGGATGATGGAGATAAGGTCCTAAAGTTTACTAAATCCGAGTGCCCATTTATAGCCGGTCATGATCTCATAGAATTGTCGCTGTCACTCGGTACGAGTAGGGGAATTGAGCGTAACATTTTAAGGCGTAGTTATAGAGCTATTAATGGTGATGCGTTTCGTGATCACCTTCTGTCTATCATTGAGGGTACCGGTTTCCCTGCGTGCACTCGGCGAGTCACTGATGGCAGTCAAGTCGGACTTGATGACTGGACTAACGTTGCTAAAGTTGATGAGCTTTGTACAGCGTTGTCCGATGCCTTACTTGGAACGCTTAATGTGTTGGCTCCTGAGCGTATATTCGTTATTAGAAAGCCTCCTGCGCAGTGGCTTACAGTTGAACTTAAAACCCGGTTTCGTACTCGTGATCGACTGTATAAGCAGGCAAAACGTTCTAATAGTTTACTTGGTTATGCCACCTATAGACTTTTCCGTAACCAGCTCAATATTGATGTGAAGCGTGCCAAAAGCGAGTTTCATTTCAATACTCTTAAGAATATTACGGACCCTGCTAAACTATGGAGAGAGCTGGCTCGCTTGGGTCTTGTCAAATCATCCTTGGTTTCTCCTCTACGTTTTTTTCCACCCGATCTATTGAATTCATTTTACGTTTCTGTTTCTAACGCTCAGTTGCCATGTTCATATGCTGACTTCATTTCTGCCATTGCACTGGTTACTCGTCCATCTTAATGTCCAGAATTTGTGTTCTCTGCTGTTACACCTTGCACGATTTTTAAGCTCATTTCTATGGGACCACATCATTCGTATGCGTCGGGTTCCGATAGAATTCCGCTTTATATTTTACGTATCGCTTGGCCAACGATTTCATCGTATCTAACTACCTTATTTAACTGCTCATTAGAAACTTCCTCATTTCCGTCTTTGTGGAAACAAGCGCTTATCCGCCCTCTTTCGAAAATTCGCATTCCGTCATCTCCGTCTGATACGAGACCGATAGCCAATCTGCCTGAACTTTCTAAAGTCCTTGAAAGGATTGTTGCCTCACAGATTACCGACTACTTAATCGAGCATGATCTCTTAAATCCAAGACAGTCTGCTTATCGACCATGCCATAACACTCAGTCTGCACTACTTCGCATTTGTGATGATATCAAGGAGGGAATTGACAACAGGTTTGTCACAATCATGATTCTCTTTGATTTCAGCAAGGCATTTGATACTGTTCCACATCTTCGCCTACTCACTAAACTTAAGGCGATCGGTTTCTCTGACGCCGTTCTTACATGGATCTTTTCATACTTGACTGGTCGTTCTCAGGCGGTGGTAGATGATTCTGGCAAGCTTTCTGATTGGCTATCTACGTCGTCGGGCGTCCCACAGGGTTCCGTGCTTGGCCCACTTTTATTCTCTCTCTTTATTAACGATATTGGTAGCGTCTTATCACATGCATCACATATGATGTTTGTCGATGACATTCAAATTTATCTATCATGCTCACCGGCTGACATTCTTCATGGATTAGAGTTAATTTCTAAGGATGCGAACGCTATATTTAATTATGCTGAGTCTAATGGCCTTAAACTGAATCCTGCCAAATCAAAGGTGATTATTTATGGTAGTAAAGCATACGTTAGGCATATTGACGTTTGTCTTCTACCGCCTATTACTGTAAACCAGGTACCTCTTCCTTTTGTAAGTGAAGTGAGGAATTTGGGCGTTATGTTCACGTCTACTCTCTCTTGGAAGAAACATATTCTGCATGTCTCACAGCAAGTCCATCATGCACTATATAAACTAAAATTTAATAGAAACTCTCTTTCCACTGAGTTAAGAATCAAATTAGTTACAGCATTAATTATACCTCATATTGACTATTGCTGTCTTGTCTATCATGGCCTGAGCAATGAGTTGAATACTAAATTGCAAAGACTTGTAAATTGCTGTATTCGGTTTATTTATGATATCAGAAGTGATGAACATATAACGCCATACAGACATCGACTGGGCTGGCTCTCTGTTGAAAAAAGGAGGCTTTATTTTCTCGGTTGTCAGATGTATCGTATCCTTTTCTTACAATCTCCTTCTTATCTTAGTGAGCTTTTCACTCTTCCTGACCCGTCGTTAAGGAGTTCTGACCGTCTTGGTGCCTCATCGCAAACCTTTCATATCCCGACTTGTAGAACTGCCACATATATGCACTCCTTTCGTCTTTCCTCAATTCGTTTTTGGCATACTCTTCCTACTAGTATAACATCTGCATCTTCCATCGCATCTTTTAAAAACTTTCTTCATTTATTTTTGCTTGCTTCTGAATCTGGCTAATAATCTGGCTGATGCTTTAGCCTTTTTGCGTCGACTATACAGTGCAATGATACCATTGCGTGCGTAATTCTAAGTTAGTTCTTAAGCCTTACATTTTTGTCTATATTTCGTTACTTACCAGTTCTTGCTCTGCGTATCATGATATTTCCCGCTACTTATTTTTAGTACTATATCTTGTTACTATTGTATTATATTGTTTTATTTGCTTTTATTGCACCTTTGCCCTTTAGCTCACGCTTGGGCATAAATAAACGTAATCAATCAATCAATCAATCAATCAATATCTCTCTCTCTCTCTCTCTCTCTCTCTCTCTCTCTCTCTCTCTCTCTCTCTCTCTCTCTCTCTCTCTCTCTCTCTCTCTCTCTCTCTCTCTCTCTCTCTCTCTCTCTCTCTCTCTCTCTCTCTCTCTCTCTCTCTCTCTCTCTCTCTCTCTCTCTCTCTCTCTCTCTCTCTCTCTCTCTCTCTCTCTCTCTCTCTCTCTCTCTCTCTCTCTCTCTCTCTCTCTCTCTCTCTCTCTCTCTCTCTCTCTCTCTCTCTCTCTCTCTCTCTCTCTCTCTCTCTCTCTCTCTCTCTCTCTCTCTCTCTCTCTCTCTCTCTCTCTCTCTCTCTCTCTCTCTCTCTCTCTCTCTCTCTCTCTCTCTCTCCCTCTCTCTTCCCCTCTCTCCCCCTCTCTCCCTCTCTGTCTCTCTTGTTCTTTAATGGTTTCCTCTTCCGCTTCTCTTGCCTCGGGTTGCGACCAGCTACCACTGCACGCCATTGCCTTGGCCTTGCCTCATATTGGCAATCTCCTAGTTTCATTTTTCAATTGTTGTCTCAAACTAGCTTATTTTCCAACGATGTGGAAACGTGCCATATTGCGCCCACTACATTCATTTTTATATATATAGAGATGTCACCAAGTTTCAAGTTAATTGGCTTCTTTTCAATTCAAAATTCAAAATTCAATCACCGAAAAATTCGTCAAACTTTTGATACCTGCTTCCAAAAAAATCGGTAATAAAAAATTATATACTTTATAGCACTCCCCGGAAAATTCAACCCCTACTTTATGTACAATTCTTTGAGATTCAGTCATTCCGAAACCGGTTTCCAAAAAAATCGGTAACAAAAAATAGTACATTTTATAGCACTCCCCGAGAAATTCTACTCCTTCTTCATGTATAATTTTTTTAGAATCAATCAATTATTTCCCAAAAAATTTTAAAAATTAAAAAAATTGGTTTCCAAAAAGATCGGTAACAAAAAATTATATGATTTATAATTCTTTGAAATTCGGTGAATTATTTCCCGAAAAATTAAAAAAATTAAAAAAACCGGTTTCCAAAAAATCGGTAACAAAAAATAGTACATTTTATAGCACTCCCCGAGAAATTCTACTCCTTCTTCATGTATAATTTTTTGAGAATTAATCAATTATTTTCCGAAAAATTTAAAAAATTAAATAAACCGGTTTCCAAAAAGATCGGTAACAAAAAATTATATGATCTATAATTCTTTGAAATTCGGTGAATTATTTCCCAAAAAATTAAAAAAATTAAAAAAACCGGTTTCCAAAAAATCGGTAACAAAAAACTATACACCCTATAACACTTCCCGGAAAATTCTACCCCTATTTCGTATACTTTTGGTTAAAAATCGGTCGAATAGTTTAAGAGTGTATAAAGGACATACATACATACATACATTCTTTTTTATATATATAGATATACTAGCTGGTTACCCGGGCTTCGCCCGGGAGGACATAAGTTTTCCGAAAAATTTCTGATACCGGTTTCCAAAAAGATCGGTAATGAAAAATTATACACCTTATGGTACTCCCCGGGAAATTCTACCCTAGTTTTATATACAATTCTTTAAGATTTGATCAATTATTTGCCGAAAAATTGGGAAAATTTTCTTCAAACGACTTTACATTTGTGTTTTAATATCCTTAATCGAAAAAATTCCTTTATCAGTTCGAATACCGATTCCCAAAAAGATCGGTAACGAAAAACTATACACTCTATAGCATTCCTCGGAAAATTCTACCCCTATTTTATATACAATTCTTTAAGATTTGATCAATTATTTGCCGAAAAATTTGGAAAATTTCGGATACCGGTTCCCAAAAAGATCGGTAACGAAAAACTATACACTCTATAGCACTCCCCGGAAAATTCTACCTCTGTTTCATATATAATGCTTTAAGATTCGGTGGAAAACTGTAGATTTGCATAGCAGACAAACATACATACATTCATTTTTATATATATATAGAGATGTCACCAAGTTTCAAGTTAATTGGCTTCTTTTCAATTCAAAATTCAAAATTCAATCACCGAAAAATTCGTCAAACTTTTGATACCTGCTTCCAAAAAAATCGGTAATAAAAAATTATATACTTTATAGCACTCCCCGGAAAATTCAACCCCTACTTTATGTACAATTCTTTGAGATTCAGTCATTTCGAAACCGGTTTCCAAAAAAATCGGTAACAAAAAATAGTACATTTTATAGCACTCCCCGAGAAATTCTACTCCTTCTTCATGTATAATTTTTTAAGAATCAATCAATTATTTCCCGAAAAATTTAAAAAATTAAAAAAACCGGTTTCCAAAAAGATCGGTAACAAAAAATTATATTATCTATAATTCATTGAAATTCGGTGAATTATTTCCCGAAAAATTAAAAAAATTAAAAAAACCGGTTTCCAAAAAATCGGTAACAAAAAACTATACACATAGTGGCACTCCCCGGAAAATTCTACCCCTATTTCATATATTTCAATCAATTATTTCCCGAAAAATTTAAAGAATTAAAAAAACCGGTTTCCAAAAAGATCGGCTATACAAATTATACAGTTTGTAACACTCCCCGGGAAATTCTACCCCTGTTTTATATACAATTCTTTAAAATTCGGTCAATAAATTCCCGAGAAATTGAAAAAATTTCGGTACCGATTTCCAAAAAAATCGGTAATGAAAAATTATACACTTTATGGTACTCCCCGGGAAATTCTACCCTAGTTTTATATACAATTCTTTAAGATTCGGTCAATTATTTGCAGAAAAATTGGGAAAATTTTGGACACCGGTTCCCAAAAAGATCGGTAACGAAAAACTATACACTCTATAGCACTCCCCGGAAAATTCTACCCCTGTTTCATATACAATTCTTTAATATTCGGTTAAAAACTGTAGATTTGCATAGCGGACAAACATACAAACATACAAACATACATACATTCATTTATATATATATATATATATATATATATATGTTTAATATATTTAATGTATAATAATATATGTACAATAATATATATATATGTATATATATGTATATGTATATATATTTTTTATACATACACGTTCATATTTCTTGGCTGAAAGTTTAGATATTCGCATTTAAAAACTAAAAAATATCAATTATTATTATTATTTATTATTATTATTATTACTAATTATTATTCTTTCAAATATTTGTATTTTAAGTACATGCAACCAATATTAAAAATATATGTTATTGTTTCGCGTTTGAATTGCGCGGGTGCATTTTGACCCAAATTTCATTGGCTTCGCTTATCGAGCTGCCGCCGCTATGCGCAATGATACA
Organism: Temnothorax ravouxi; assembly: GCA_030770255.1. Classification (NCBI taxonomy): domain Eukaryota; kingdom Metazoa; phylum Arthropoda; class Insecta; order Hymenoptera; family Formicidae; genus Temnothorax; species Temnothorax ravouxi. Next base: position 176,862 of record JASTWP010000107.1, read on the forward strand.
CCTTTCTTATTACATTATGCGCCGCGCCACGTACATACATCAGCTGCCGCCAACCTAAAGGCGCGTCCGCAACGGTCGGGTGGCTCGACCAATGGCAGTGGCCCGCCAATAGTAAGCGAGGCGCGCGAAATATTCCCCAGAATTCGGGCAATGTTCCCAAAGACGACTTCTGGGGTAACAACGAGGAGGAGGCCGACCTCCAGGACCTCGCCACCCACCACCACGATGGCGAGGTCCCCGACGACGGACACCAGGAGTCGGAGGTCGGCAAGCGCGCCTCCCGAGAAGATCAGTGTCTCCAGGCCAGCACGCGTGTCCCCCCGGACATCACCAGCCGCCATTAATACTCCACCATCCAGTCTTGGCGGCGGGGGGTCACCCAGCCTAGGAAAAAGACGCCCGTGAGGCCCGGGCCTATCACAGCCGGGCCCACCACAAGAACGAGATCACGGGCGTCCAACGTGCCGGTCGAGAAGAGCACAAAGCGGGCAGCCCTGATCAGCCCACCAGAGGTCAGGGGAGTCGCGGAGAGGGGCGGGAGGGTGGCGAGGACGTCACCCCTGCAACGAGGGACACCGCCCCTCAGAAGGACCTCCGGCTCGCCACCTAACACCAGTGGCAGCCCGATGGGGGCCCCCAACATGGCGAGTCCATCCGCCATGACCGCGACGTCACTGCCAGCCACCCTTACAACTTGCACGGTGACGACCACCATGTGTGGGTCCCCCGTCATGTCGACGGGGGTCACCACGGGGAGACGGAGCACTCCGCTCCGTTCTCCCCCTCTCCCGACGATCCAGAAGGTGGCGTCGCCACGCGAGATGCGGACGCGGCCTGAGAAAAGGATGACACCGCCCATCACCACCCAGGGAGGTACAGCGGCAGGAGGGCGCGGCGCAAACATCATCACCCGAAGAGGAGGGGGACTCGCTTGGTGCGCCGTGGAGGATGGTGCGCCCGGAAGAAGAGCGAAGCGCCGGCTGAGCGATGGCTCTTCTGAGGGCGACAGCCCTCAATAACGCCGGCGAATGATCTCAATAAAAATTTCAATTCTAACTTATTGCATGATTGTCCACTAGAGAGTACAGCTGATTTATTTGTAGGAACAAACGGAGTGGACCCTATGAGGCGGGGAGACGAACCCGGGGGAGCAGTGGGAACGCGTGCTGAGGATCGAGGTACGCTCGGACATCCTAGTGTTCCCGTAAGTGTCCGGGGCGTGATGGGTCGTCGGCCGCGGGCACGCGTAACCGGCGGCTCCGGCGCGAGCGAGGAGACACCGCCGAGGGTCAACAACGGCCGACGCGGGGGCGGGGGGTACCGCCGACGTCCGCAGCGCGTGGAGACTCCGCCAGCCCAGCCGTCCGGTGGCCAACCGACCTCTGCGGCCGCTGCAAAGCGGTCCAAGGAGGAACGCGTGGCTGCTCGTGACGAGCTGGCCGGGCGGGCTGAAGCCGTTGCCTCGATTGCGGACCTGGAGGAGTTCGCGGCCTCGGTCGCGGCGTTCTTCGGGGTGGATGCAACGGATGTGGCGCGCGGGGGTGCGCCCGGCGCTCGCGATCGTCCGCATCGGTCGCGTGAGGCGCGGGCCCGTCGGGGCGAGGGAGATCGCCCGGGGCAAAATGGCGGTAATAATAATAGAGGGCCGGCACCGGCCGGCCCTCCTTCGCAGTCGGGAGAAGGGCGTGGTGGTTGGGTGCGCGAAGCGACCCGCATTCAGGCTCTGTACAGGGCGAACCGACGCAAGGCGGTCCGAGAGGTGCTGCAAGGATCCTCTGACTTCTGCCAAGTGCCGAAGGGGCGGGTTCAGCAGTACTTTGAAGGGCTATACTGCGGAGGGGAGGATCTGGCCAGCCCTGATGTGGAAGCGGAGCAACCTGCTCCCTCGAGCCAGGCCGGGGATGCTGCATGCCTTATGGATCCCTTCTGATTGGCTATCTACGTCGTCGGGCGTCCCACAGGGTACCTCTTCCTTTTGTAAGTGAAGTGAGGAATTTGGGCGTTATGTTCACGTCTACTCTCTCTTGGAAGAAACACATTCTGCATGTCTCACAGCAAGTCCATCATGCACTATATAAACTAAAATTTAATAGAAACTCTCTTTCCACTGAATTAAGAATCAAATTAGTTATAGCATTAATTATACCTCATATTGACTATTGCTGTCTTGTCTATCATGGCCTGAGCAATGAGTTGAATACTAAATTGCAAAGACTTGTAAATTGCTGTATTCGGTTTATTTACGATATCAGACGTGATGAACATATAACGCCATACAGACATCGACTGGGCTGGCTCTCTGTTGAAAAAAGAAGGTTTTATTTTTTCGGTTGTCAGATGTATCGTATTCTTTTCTTACAATCTCCTTCTTACCTTAGTGAGCTTTTCACTCTTCCTGACCCGTCGTTAAGGAGTTCTGACCGTCTTGGTGCCTCATCGCAAACCTTTCATATCCCGACTTGTAGAACTGCCACATATATGCACTCCTTTCGTCTTTCCTCAATTCGTTTTTGGCATACTCTTCCTACTAGTATAACATCTGCATCTTCCATCGCATCTTTTGAAAACCTTCTTCATTTATTTTTGCTTGCCTCTGAATCTGGCTAATAATCTGGCTGATGCTTTAGCCTTTTTGCGTTGACTATACAGTGCAATGATACCGATGCGTGCGTAATTCTAAGTTAGTTTTTAAGCCTTACATTTTTGTCTATATTTCGTTACTTACTAGTTCTTGCTCTGCGTATCATGATATTTCCTGCTACTTATTTTTAGTACTATATCTTGTTACTATTGTATTATATTGTTTTATTTGCTTTTATTGCACCTTTGCCCTTTAGCTCATGCTTGGGCATAAATAAACCTAATCAGTCAATCAATCTTTCTCTCTCCCTCTCCCTCTCCCTCTCCCTCTCTTTCTCCCTCTCCCTCTCCCTCTCCCTCTCCCTCTCCCTCTCTCTCTCTCTCTCTCTCTCTCTCTCTCTCTCTCTCTCTCTCTCTCTCTCTCTCTCTCTCTCTCTCTCTCTCTCTCTCTCTCTCTCTCTTTCTCTCTCAAGATCTGCTCAGTTTGCGTCACGTATACTATAGATTTTCAGCACTGCCAGTAAAAAAGGAACACAGCCATAGAATCTCTTTAAGATTCGGTCAATTATTTCCCAAAAAATTGGAAAAATTTCGGAACCGGTTTCCAAAAGATCGGTAACGTAAAACTATAGCACTCTCCGGAAAATTCTACCCTTGTTTCATATATAATTCTTTGAGATTCGTCAATTATTTTTCGAAAAATTAAAAGAATTAGAAAAATCGGTTTCCAGAAAGTCGGTAACAAAAAATTAACCACATCATGGCACTTTCCGGAAAATTCTACCCCTGTTTCATATGTAATTCAAAAAATTAATTTTGAACCAAAAAATTGGAAAAATTTTTGAACCGGTTTCCAAAGAAATCGATAACAAAAAATTATACACTTAACAGCACTTCCCGGAAAATTCTATACCCCTGTTTCATATATAATTCTTAGAGATTCGGTCGATTATTTCCCGAAAAATTAGAAGAATTAGAAAAATTGGTTTCCAGAAAATCGGTAACAAAAAATAGTACACTTTATAACACTCCGGGAAATTCTATCCCTACTTCATGCATAATTTTTTTAGATTCAATCAATTATTTCCCGAAAAATTGGAAAAATTATAAAAACCAGTTTCTAAAAAGATCGGTAACAAAAATCGTACACATCATGGCAATTCCCGGAAAATTCTACTCCTACTTCATATACAATTCTTTGCGGTTTGGTCAATTAATTCCCGAAAAATTGGAAAAATTTCTAATACCGGCTTCCAAAAAAATCGGTAACAAATAATTATACACTTTATAGCACTCCCCGGAAAATTCTACCCCTGTTTCATATGTAATTCTTTGAGATTCGGTCACTTATTTCCCGAAAAATTAAAAGAATTAGAAAAATCGGTTTCCAGAAAATCGGTAACGAAAAATTAACCACATCATAGAACTTCCCGGAAAATTCTACCCCTCTTTCATATAATTTTGGTAAAAATTCGGTCCACTAACGAATGAGTAGTTCGCTGACAAACGGACGGACGGACAGACAAACAGTCTGGTTTTATATAATAGTATGATATTATTATTATTTTTACTAATGGGCGTTACTGTGCTCTGTTGGCTCGTTTGCAGGTGATGAGCGAGATTTAAGAACAATAGATGACATAGATGTGGACGCTTTTTCCGGATCATTAATTGATCGGTCCCAGAAAGTTTTTCCAGGTCAAATTTTGGCAAAGAAGAAAGAAACTCAGCAATCAACAACTGAAAAGTTAAAGATCAAAGAAAGCGTCCAAAAGAAACGAGAATCTGACTTGATTTTCAAAAATTCGATTTTTGGAGAGCACGATACTTCAGAAGTGACCCCTGTGCAAAATATGAAAGCCAAAAAGCTGTATACTGAGAATTCAGCTAAGACTAAAAGTTCAGCGAGCGGCAAGCCTGAAATAACAACGTCTGCAGAGACATCTCCTGAAATTACAAACACTTCATCATCGAGCAGAGTGTCAAGAAATCAACCATCGCTGGATGAAAATTTGTCTGCCTTGATGCGCAATTTAAAAAATATAATTTACTTATACGGTATGAAACGTTAACTTTTTAATCCCTATTTGTAAAATATATAAAAACATATATAATTTGTATAATATTGCAGACAATGGTGATGTGATAAATTTCTTAAATCACATACTGCATGGAATACTCAATGACTGCAATACTAAATTAACTGACATCCCTCCATTTATAAAGGCATTATACGAGACATGCAAATCACTTCACAATACTAAAGTAGAACGAATGGAGGCTCCACCGTTTAATATTGAGGTCAGTCTTTTATTATGTACTCTGTGTGAACAATACTCTGACTATTTCTAGAGAAAATTAAAATTATATTTTTTTATTCGTCACAGTTACCTTCTACATATCTTATTGATGGGCCAGAAAAGGTAAAAGAAAACAAATTTTCTTTTAATATCTTAAATAGTTAACGTTACTTTAGATTGTGAACATGTTGACTAGCACATATGTATGCTTGTTTCTGGTGCCACTCTTCCAGGAAGGCCATTTCTATGTCCTGCCCATAGACTTACATAGATAGACCGGCCCCTGCCGTAAGAGCACGCGTAGCAAAATAGACGGTGCAGACATAGCCGTGGATATGGTCCTCTCTCTCTCTTCTGATCGCTTGGTGGGGATAGAAGTCTAGACTAGTGGGGACTAGTAGGGAATAGGAATGGGTAAAACGCACACATTGTTCGTCAGTAGATGAAAGGCAGTTGGAGGGGAAGATACATTGACGTGCACACAGAAATTCAGCTGATGCGACAATTGAAGTAAGAAGAAATAATGGCACAAATATGCTGTATCTGTAAGAAAGAACTTGGTATGGAGAAAAATGTGACTTTTCATCGGTAAATATTCAATGTATATTATATTATAGAATAAAGTTAACCAAAAAAAGAGCTGTTTTTCATACGTCTTCTCCGTGAGATTTGCAAGTAAAAATAATTATTCAAAGCATTTTCTCTGCACATGCAAAAGAATATTTGGAAATTGTCGTTCTTTATTATATGAAAAGAGTAGTAAAATGTCAAAATGTCTTAAAAGATTTGAAGATTTGAACATTTATAATAACGATAAACCTTGTCATGTAAAAAAAAATTTTAAACTTATTTAGAACAATACAATTATAGATTCTGCTTTACGTAAAATGAAATGTACTCTACTGTGTCTAAAAATGCCTTTTCCAACATATGAATGCGTTAGATTGGATTGTACGCGTAAATATTGCATTCGTGTTAGTTGTTATCTATATATATTAAAAGCAATCGGAATACACTTACTAAATATAATTTAAGTAAATAATGGTAATGTAATTTAAGTAAATGATGGTAATCATTAAATAAAAAAGCAATTTGCACGTTTCTGAACATGTTTTATTCATATTAATCCTAATCCCTCCAACGTTTTTTCCGCCATTTAATTAACGAGATTTTGACTGTTTGCCGTTTCGGGAGTAAATGAGCTAGGGCTCTGAAATTTCTGATGTTCCCTACTATAACAACTTTTTTTAGGGGCGGGAAGGATTATCCCACGGCCGTTGGTTTTCCGGAATAAACGACCGGAACAAACGACGTTAGAAACGCGTGGGACACGAAAGTGCATGGTTGGAGGGATTAGGGTTGACTTTCTTTCATAAACATATCTTGTATGTATAAACATATAAACATACTTTTTATATAAAAAAATATTTTATATAAACATAAAACATAAAACTACTTTTTTAAATGTCAATATTTTATATTAAAAATGTATGTTAACGTGGTATTAAAAATTATATATTGTAACTTATATAAGAAATTATTGATTAGCAAATATAACTAATCGATTATGAAAACTTCTTATTCTTTTTATATCTGTTACACTGTTTTTAGCTTCGTGGTATAATCTTATGTTAAAATATTTATGCAAAACCTGATGTACTAATTCAGATTTATGAGTATCAAGAACACATGTTATTTGGATAAAATCATCTAAATGACTAAAGATATCATTAGGTAACAAACGTTTTACGCTATATATAAGGCTATTCATTAAGTTTTTAACTGTAAATAGATTTTTATGTTGCCTAAGAACACGCTCAGCAACTTTACAAATTTTAATAACTGAATCACTGGGAAATAATAATCCTCCCCTATTTTTTATTCTTATTAATAAAGATTTGGTTACTTTAGTCTCTAAACTTTGGCGACACATATCACATTTAATTTTATTCTTAATACTTTTAACCACAACTCCAGCTATGTAAGTTACAACTTCTGAATTGTATTCATTCCAGCACCAACTATTTGAAGACTCATAATCGTGATCAGACAATGTTAAAATGTTATCAACTAATAATTCATCCGCGTTGTTTGTTTCTATTTCAAATTTAAGAATATGGGTTTCATCTTGGACGGTACAATTTCCTTCTTCTGGTATTATTGCATGAACATGGGTCATCAATTTCTTATATGACCTTTTGAATTGGAGACAAGTCGGATTATTATTAAATCCTCCCATTCTTCTTATACTTGAAAAAAATGTCTCTATGTGATCCTGAGACATTTTATATGTTAGTAAATATGTAATAAGTTTTCTTTCAAATAAATACTTTGCTACATGTAACGTGCTATTCATGCCTACAATAAAACCCCAAAAACCAACTCTTTTTTTACTTTGCAAAATGGGTATACGTTCACCAGTCTTTTTATCGACTATTTGTAATGACTGAATATAGTTAGTGTAATCTATAATATTTTTTTCCATCATTTGCAAGTTTTCAAGAGTTATGCACTCCTCTGTTTTATTTTTGCCAAATTTTTTCCTGCTGTTCATTAAATCAAAAATATTATTAAAAATTTGACAAAATCGTGCTGTATCTGATGCTTCCAAAAATTCAAGATGTATACGACTTAAAAAGATTAATGCATTGGCTACTCTTGTACTTAAAACCTGTGCTGCTAGTTTAACTTTCATTTTTTCATTATGGAAATTAATGTGTCTTCTACTGATTTTTGTCCCAGGATAAACTTTTTCCTTCTCTTGCAAGTCTACAAGCATTACTAAATATTTCCAAAGAACAAATCTACCTTCGTTATCGATAATATCACAATTACTAAACGTATTTCTGACTACCTTTAACATATGACAAGCATCAGGTACAACGTGTATGGGTTCTTTCGAAATAAGATGTAGAAATGTTGTTTTATTAAAATCTTCCTTGGCCTTACTCCCAAGATTTTCTATCATTGATAAATTAGAAGCAGCACCGTCGAAAGTGATCGATCTTATATTTGTTATGCCATTTTCACTTAAAATTATTAAATTATTTGTGATAATATTCGCTCTTTCTTCAGCATTCAAGCTTCTAATAAAATAATAAGATATTGGCGTTTTAAAATGACCGTTTAAAGCTACGAGGATTACAACCAAAGCATACGTGGCTTCTCTGTCATCATCAATATCATCAAAATTTATTCCAACATCCACATAGCCATAAGATTTCTGACCATCCCATTCAACACATTTCTTAATGGACATCTCATCTACTTGTATTCCAAACTGTAGAATTTTACCACTTTTTTCGTTTTCGTTTATTACACTTTTAATTGACTTCAATATTTGCATAGTTATTCCAGGATTAAAATCAATTGTACTGAACCATTTTCTTATAGTTCTTGGATGAGGTAATCTATTTTGAAATGTTTGTCTCACATAATTATAAGCTGCATTTGAATAAAATAATAACGTGGCAGCAAATTGTCTTGTAGCTTCTTGATATTTTGTAACACGGCCTTTACTCAGAACATTTTTCATAATTTCTACAGCTGGAATATTTATTGTAGCCTAAACAAAAAATTTTGAAAACAAACAAATTAACTTAAGAAAAATAATAAGATAACATATTAACAGAATTAAAATAATTGTATGTATGTATGTATGTTTATTACTACAACAGAGGTATACAGATACCCCTATAGCAAGGGGGGCGACGCATTTGATTACAGTAATTTAAACAAAAAGTGAGAAAGCTCTTAACATTAAACTTTGGTTGACATAACTAAACAATCTTTTCAGAACTCTCGAGTCTGTAGAGGTAAACATTTTGGTCAGTAAGTCGCTGGTTTTTTCGGCATTAATGAAATCATTCAAATAGTGCGTTCTATACGGTTCGTAAAGCGGACAATAGAGCATAAAGTGTAGTACGGTTTCATTTTCAGCGAGATTACAATTTTGGCATATTTGTTGCGGGTCAAGTTTACCGGTACAGTGTTTAAAACTAAGATTGCAGGTGAATTGATTGGCTAGTCTAATCTGGGTAATAATACGCTTAATAGCTAATGGAAGTCGCATCATGAGGTGTTTGGCCGCAGGATTGTTGATTGTTCGAGGAATTTCGAGCTGGCTAGACATGGATAGAGCCCACGAGTTAAAGTCTTCGGTTTTTAAGATTAGTTTGTACTTGGCAAATACTGTTTCAGCCCTAATTTTCCATGCACCTGGCTCGAAATTCCCCCACAAATCGTTGGCGTCTGTTTTGTTTAGAAAAGTTCTAAATTGAGAGGCCCAATTGTATTTGTTTTCGCCTTCCATGCTATTTGCAAGGTTTATCAGTCTAACCATACACGCTTTAGGCAAAGATTCGTCGTCCTCCTCAAGAATTCTGACGAACCAATCCCATGTCATCCGCATCGCTTTATAGGAAATTTTTAATAAACCAAGCTCTAGTCTGAGTACAGCATTTGAAGTGCTCTTTGGCAGAAGTAGCAGTCTTTTAAAGAACCAGGTCTGTGCTGATTCGACAAAATCTTGGTATCTTAATCCCCAAGCTGGAAAGGCATACAGCAAAGTAGACGCAACCATGCTATCATACAGTTTACCGTATGCCTCCCATGAATCGCATTTTGCGTTCGCGAGGATGGATAACACAGTACTAGATGCTATTTTCGCTTTGTTTACTGAAGCTTGGGCAGCTTTAAGACCCAGAGTAGAACTTGAGATGGGAACTCCTAGGTAGTTGTAGTCAGCGACCACCTCGACAGATTCGCCTTGATACTGAATGAAATTGCTATCTAGTTTTTGCGCTCTGCCACCTTACCTAAACACTACGATTTTAGTTTTGGAAACATTTACTTTTAAGCCATTTCTATTGCAATATTCCTCCAAAGTCTTAAGTTTTTTTTCTTAGGTCCGCATGCGAGTGCGCTAAAATTACGGTGTCGTCTGCATAGAGAAGCATTATTATATCCAGTATTCCATTTATGTTTAGACCAGTCAGCCCTTTGCTTCTAAAAAACTCCTCAATGTCAGCTAAAAACAAAAGAAATAGGTCGGGGCTCAGAGACTCCCCTTGTAAAACGCCTTCGGAAACTGGAAATTTTCTTGACCGAGCTCCCCGACTCTTCACTTGGACACAGGCTTGGTCGTACAATGACTTTATTATGCGGATAAACTTAGGACTTATACCTTGTCTATAAAGTTTTTCCCAAAGAAGCGCGTGTGATATAGAATCGAATGCCCGTTTAAAGTCGACAAATATGCCGTATACTTCCCTCTCACCAAGTCTTAACTGAAGTTGGATTGTAGCGGTGAGAGTAAAAATACTTTCCACGCAGCCACGACCTTTCCTGAAGCCCATCTGAGACTCTGGGATGATCTTCAGAATTTTTGTTACAAAATTTAGCCTGTTCTTTAAGATATCTGTAAATATTTTTGTTATGCTGTTTACGAGTGCAATTCCTCGGTAGTTGGCAGGGTCATCTTTGTCGCCTTTCTTGAAAATCATTGTCAGTATCACTGCGGACCACAGGGTTGGAACCGATTCCGCATCCAATACCTTGTTGTACAGACGAAGGAGGAAGGTGAACCATTCCGGCGGTAAATTTTTGTAAAATTCGTTAGAGATTCCGTCCGGACCCGGTGCTTTGCCATTCTTACTTTTTCTTAACGCTTTTTCGAGTTCGAGTTGCGAGATCGGTTTGTCTAATAATTCGTGTCCGGGACCGTAAAAAGTAAGACTCGTATCGAGTCGCGGTGTGTATACTATTTCATAAAATTCGTTCCATCTTTCAATTGGTAAGCTATGGAAGGTGTTGCGTTTCGGTTTGCAGTTGTTTACCGCGGACCAAAACTCGGATGAATGATTAAGATTATAAAAGCTTTCCTTTATTAACAGAGTGTGTCTTTTTTTTGCGGAATCTAGGGCCTTTCTGTATCGTTTCTTACATTCTAAGTATATTACATTGCATTCTTCACTAAGATTTGAGCTCTCATAGTTTTTTATTGCTTGGCGTAGTTCCGATTTGAGAGTCACGCAGTTTATGTCATACCAAGGTTTGCTCTTGTGCCTACTCACACCGGAACAGATAACTTTGGTCATGCCTGCTATCTCTGCCGACTCAGTTATTGCAAGCCTTATGTTTTCATAAAGATTCGCTGAGGTATCGTCTGGATGAGTTCCAAAAAGACGGTCTGAATTTAGACATCGCGCAAAGGTAGCGTCCACAAGAGTCTGCTTTCCATTTTATGCCTGTTTGCTGTGGTGTTACGTTTTCAGTCTCGTCGGTTTGGTTATTTTGTGTCTTGTGCTTGGCTTCGTTTTCGCATATGAGTTTAAGTTCTACAGGAAAATGATCAGACAAAGTAGGTTCTAAAACAACAGTTAAATCCTTGATCCAGCTAAGTCCTGTCGTATCTATCCAAACTAAATCAATAACACTTTTTCCCAGAGTGCTGTTAAAAGTCGGTCGGGCTGGTCTATCGCTAATCGATCTGCCATTAATCAAGAGAAAACCATTTACAGTCATAAACTCTAAGACCAGCGAGCCTCTTTGATTTACAAGCCGGTCAGTTGATAACATTGTGTCAAAGAGATTTGAACCTTCAAATATTTCACTGGGTATCAAGTCGCGTTCTCCCACTCTGGCATTTGTATCGCCATTAATAACGAATATTCCAGGATTTTCCCTTTCTCTGATTTCGTCAATTAAAATTTGTAACATTTCCAAGATTGATTCGAGTTGTAAATCTGGTTTAAAGTACAGAGATCCTATAATTGCTATCGTATCTGGTAAAGTTGCTCTTACGAATATCCACCATGGACTTATGTCGATAACTTCAGTTGGTATCTGCTTCGTAAGAACAGCTAGGCCTCCGCTGCCTCGTCCAATACTGTGTTCTCTTAACGCTTCAGTCCAGATGCAGTTGAAATCTTTCAGAGTCAGCGGTGGAGTTTCCGGATTCGCAGTTAGCCAAGTCTCGTAGATACAGTTGATGTCAGAGCGTCTCAGAGTCTCGCTGTGTTCGGCATTCGAAAACCCGTGTACGTTCCAGAAGGTTATCGAAATCTCCTGACTTGCACTTAGTTTTTTGAAGAAACCCTCGAAGACATAGGCCCTGATGCCGTTGTTCCGGTGGTGGACTGAGGCAGATGTTTCGATTTCTTCAATGTCTCATCATTCTCGTCCCAGTAATGCCATACGCCATTGATTTCGAGTTTTTTATAGGCAATTTTAACTGTGCTTCCTTCTTCTCGGTAGCGTTTTGCAAGATCTCGTATCTGCTTTGCAATTTGTCGTTCTTTATAGGTGAGTTCCCCGCTGATAAAGATTTCTCTACCTTTCAACTGTTTCTTCTTTTTCAAAATGTCGCTCTTCGTTTCCCAGCTGTCCAATTTGACTGAGAACATAGTGTTTCCTCCTACTGGAATAATTCGCTGGTCAATGACCTTGCCTGCTGCTCCAAATTCCGAGGCTAAAAAGTCGTCGAGAGCTTCTTTAACATTTTTTGGGTCCGCTTTTATGCCCTTAATTATAATATTATTCTTTATTTCGGCTTTTTCCATTGCTTCAATTTTACGCTCTAGGAACTCCATTTTTCGATTTACTTCGTGGCCCTCCCTTGGCACAGAAAGCAATCCCTGCTTCCAGTTTGCTTAGGCGGGCTTGAACATTTTCGTCTCTCGTGTTCTCTTTTTCTTCTAAGGATACGATCCTGGTCTCGAGATCCTTGTGCGCCTTGGCGAATTCCTCCTTATTTTTTCTCAGCTCGTCCTTAATTTCTGCGAAGTTCTTTTGGTGTGTTTGATTGAATGCGGCGAGTTGATTTCTCATGTTATCAAACTGCTGTCTTCTCCCATTTTCCGTAGTTGTTCCAAAATCGCGTCCATGTTCGAGTCAGGGGTCGTTGAATCAGTAGATATGTTTTCTCTTGGAGGAGAACGAGGAATTTTCGTAGATCTTTTAAAAGCCTTCTGGTCTCGATTTTCCGCGTGTTCGGGAGATCCGTCGGACAATTGCGGGCGCTTTCGCTTCACAATTATGAAATCTTGTATAGAAGGGAGCGAGTTGGCTCTGTCTCGCTGAAACGTCTGGAGTGTAGTCGGTCGGCCTTTTATCTTTGGAGTTCCCCTTGGTGGAGTGAACAGGTCGGTGTTTCTGGCGTTAGATGGGATTATGGTAGTGCTATCTTTGCTACCAGGTGAGTTGTCGATCTCGATCGGCGAAGCCCGCGTGGATCCCCGAGAGATGTCGCAACTGCTCATTTGGCAGACGTGTATTTCCTCTTACTTCTCCGCCCCTCTGACGGGTTAACCTCCAAATCAACGGTTGACGATTATTCGAAGATTTCAAGCAGCATACCTCAGGGTGCCCCGCAGATTAAATCGCTCGATGATTCTCGATGCTTTCCTGACAGCGGTGGTACGTGGAATTTCTTAACTGAAAGCGCCACTCAGGCAAAATTCTCGTTATTGCTGCAGTCGATTTGTCAACACGTCTGTCTCGCTAGTGCGGCGTACGCATCCCCCCGAATTAAAATAATTCTTTTAATATATATATATATATAATAATTAAATGAAAGAGCTAATGAGAGAATCAAACTTTGGCTATCATTGACTAATATTTATAGTCCGTTCATATTTCAAAATTATTTTAAGTAGGTAATATAGGTATAATAAGTATATTATATATATGTTATTATACTGTATATAAGATATAAGTAATAGCCCTAATGTTAATATGGTTTTGCACTTTGCGTACAGCATCTTAAACGTCTAGAACTAATCTCAAAATATAATTGACTATAAATATCATAAATGTTTCAATTCTCAGGCGGTAAATCACTTTATGGGTCTGCGTACAGCTGATCAATTAAGACGATTCGGACTTATAACAGAGTTTCATTTTTACGTCTTTTCAAATAAAAATATATATAGCATTATTTCTGATTTTTTATTATATTTGTAAATTGTTTTTTCCTTAAAACGTACTAATACTAATGCATTGTGTTATAAAAGGGAAAAAAGGATAAACGAGGTACAAGGGATATAAAGTCCAAGTAGACCTTGTTTTCGCAGGACGACAGTTATTATATTATTGGAGCTATTCTACTATATTACTTTTTTACATTTGTATTCTATTCTATTTTATTACTACTCTATTTAATTATATTTAAAAGAGAGTGAGCGTCCCGTTTGACCACGTTGCGATTGACGACAACCACCCACAGCTATGAATACGGATCTGTGTCAGGAGCCTAAAAACATCATATTTTACTTACATCCATAACAGTAGCAACCTCGCTAGAAATCAATCCGTTATTTTTTAAATGACCTATTGTATCCTTCAAAGTTTTAATTCTTCTACTTTTACGTCTATCCCTTGCTTGAAAAACTTTTAACTTTTGTGATGTTTTTTTATAATAATTTCGGGTAAATATGCAGAATTTGGGCTTCCTCACCGATTTCGTTCAACTTAGGCTTAAACGACGCGTTTTTGTACGAAACGAAAGAATCTGGCAGAAAAAAGCGTCGCTCTGCCCCGCGATGCGAGATATTAATCGTTAAAGTTGACAGGAATCAGGTTATGATTCCTGTCATACCGACGAGCTGTAGCGACTACGAACATGCCCTGTGGCCATATGCGCATGCTCACTGGCCGCACGCGAATGCAAACGTGCGCGAATTTGAAACGTATGTATATACTTATATAATGCATATCACTTATTATTGTTAGCTTTCAATGATGAATATATCTTACATAATATATCAAAGCACATGCATGGAGAGGTGCAGTTTAATGATTTTCATTAAAGCAGGGCACACACACGTGTGTATGTCCTGCTTTATAGAAGTTGTGATTTTCGTTTAAAGCAGGGCACACACACACACACACACGTGTGTATATGTCCTGCTTTATAGAAGTTGTGATTTTCGTTTAAAGCAGGGACACACACATGAGTGTGTGTATGTCCTGCTTTATAGAAGTTGTGATTTTCGTTAAAGCAGGGCACACACACACACACACACGTGTGTATGTTCTGCTTTATAGTTGTGATTTTCGTTAAAGCAGGGCACACACACGTGTGTATACTCTGCTTTATAAAAGTTGTGATTTTCGTTTAAAGCAGGGCACACACACACACACACACACACACACATGTGTGTATGTCCTGCATGCTTTATAGTTGTGATTTTCGTTAAAGCAGGGCACACACACGTGTGTATACTCTGCTTTATAAAAGTTGTGATTTTTGTTAAAGCAGGGCACACACACGTGTGTATACCCTGCTTTATAGAAATTGTGATTTTCGTTAAAGCAGAGCACACACACACACACACACACGTGTGTATGTTCTGCTTTATAGTTGTGATTTTCGTTAAAGCAGGGCACACACACGTGTGTATACCCTGCTTTATAGAAGTTGTGATTTTCGTTAAAGCAGGGCACACACACGTGTGTATGTTCTGCTTTATAGAAGTTGTGATTTTCGTTAAAGCAGCGCACACACACGTGTGTATATGTCCTGTTTTATAGAAGTTGTGATTTTCGTTAAAGCAGGGCACACACACGTGTGTATGTTCTGCTTTATAGTTGTGATTTTCGTTAAAGCAGGGCACACACACGTGTGTATACCCTGCTTTATAGAAGTTGTGATTTTCGTTAAAGCAGCACACACACACGTGTGTATATGTCCTGTTTTATAGAAGTTGTGATTTTTGTTAAAGCAGGACATACACACGTGTGTGTGTGTGCCCTGCTTTAATTGAAAATCACAACTTCTATAAAGCAGGGTATATACACACGTGTGTGTGCCCTGCTTTAACGAAAATCACAACTTCTATAAAGCAGGACATACACACGTGTGTGTGTGTGTGCCCTGCTTTAAACGAAAATCACAACTTCTATAAAGCAGGGTATACACACGTGTGTGTGCCCTGCTTTAACGAAAATCACAACTTCTATAAAGCAGAACATACACACGTGTGTGTGTGTGCCCTGCTTTAATGAAAATCCTTAAACTGCAGTTAAATACTTTTAAAGCGCGTCACTAACCTACATAGGTTAGTTGACGCGCTTTAAACACTTAAATACTTTATAAAGCGTCACTAATCTATACGTCGAAAGAATATCATTTCGAATTATATTACACTTCTGACTTACCAACCAAACAGTTGTCACGTGACCTCTTGCATGCGCGTGCGGCCACTGAGCATACGCGTGCGGCCGCAGGGCATGTTGCGCAGTCGCTACAGCTCGTCGGTATGACAGGAATCATAACCTGATTCCTGTCAACTTTAACGATTAATATCTCGCGTCGCGGGGCAGAGCGACGCTTTTTTCTGCCAGATTCGGTCGTTTCACGCAAAAACGCGTTGTTTAAGCCTAAGTTGAACAAAATCGGTGAGGAAGCCCAAATTCTGCATATTTACCTAATTTCGAAATAATTTCCAATTATGATCAGATGTAAAATCATCACGACAAAAATCACCAACAAATCTATTTGTAAGACGACGGCGTTTTTGGTTGACTTCTCCACTTTCACTTTTTCTATACATATAGAACACAATTATTATTAATAAAATATAACCGAAAGATGTTATCACGTCCTTTAATATTAACTATACCTTTTTATTGCTCTATTGACTACTTTTTGAATATTTTCAGTTTCTTGTGTTTCACATGTTGTATGTACAAGGTCAAAGGAATCTTGTTCGTAATCCTTACTGTCCATACATACTTGCCTGACTTTTACACTATCTCTGTTTGTTCAATCAAAACACGTTTTTGTTAATTCTTGTTAGGTAAACTGATAATTTAATTTAATAAGAATAAAATACTTACTCATGTGCAATCAGATTTTCAGAATTTAAATTTTTATCAACCACATTTTCAGAATTCAGATTTTTATTAATTGGATTTTCAGAATCTAGATTGTTATTTATGGTAATAGTACTTTCATGTCTAAAAATTATAAGATAACATTATTTGCTGCATATTTATGAAAATCAGTATAATTTAACTATAAACAATACTTTGTTAAAATATTTATAATTTATCTTAACATTTCTTTCGTAAGATGCAATGTAGGAATAGCTCCTGGACGCAAACATCTTTTTATGTTTCCATTTTTCATACAGGTATAAAAGATGCAATGTTCATGAAAATGTTTGCTACATACTCTTCTATTTTTGGAGACTTCTCTCCCTATAGCATCGAACCATTTTAATTTTACATCCTCTCTTTTCGGTATACTAGAACATAAAATAAAAATAATGTGTGTTTGAGAGCACGCGGTAGCGCGAGATAGCGCGAAGTAACAAAAGACCACAAAAGAAAGCAAGTACAGAAACACAATAAAACAAAATATATTCAAAGTCTGAGTATGTACAATTATTTATTTACAGAAAGATATATTTTGCCGAGAATGGTAGCGCGCACCGAAGCTGTCACAGCGAAAAGCAGCGAAGTTGATAGCAGATTTGAAATCGAAAGTAGATTGCGAGTATTATTCAAGCGGTTGCACGAGCGGTGATTCTAAGCGGGTGAACTTCGGTAGGATGATTGACCATCGGCGGTCTACGTCATCGTACTTGCGACAAATTTTCGTTTGGCGATCCGAAGAGATCGTAGCTTGTTTTCGATCACAATGTTTATAGCATGAATTTTTTTCTTGTTTGTAAGAGCGGTTACGGTTTGACTTTGTTGTTGACGAACAAACGTTAGCGAACTTTACAGAATACGAATAATAGAAAATCCATGCTATAACTTGACAGAAATACGACTCGTTTAAGGCGAAATTTCAAGCGAGTTATAATTTATTAAAAACGTGCATGCACTGGCATGCAACCGAAAGCGATTTTTGGTACGAATTGTCACGATCTCAAACAATGTGTATGTCAAATTAATAATATTTTTTATCACACACACATACATGTGGACAAACACGCAATATTCAACTTTACTTTTTTAACACGAATGCAATATTTACGCGTACAATCCAATCTAACGCATGCATATGTTGGAAAAGGCATTTTTAGACACAGTAGAGTACATTTCATTTTACGTAAAGCAGAATCTATAATTGTATTGTTCTAAATAAGTTTAAAATTTTTTTTTACATGACAAGGTTTATCGTTATTATAAATGTTCAAATCTTCAAATCTTTTAAGACATTTTGACATTTTACTACTCTTTTCATATAATAAAGAACGACAATTTCCAAATATTCTTTTGCATGTGCAGAGAAAATGCTTTAAATAATTATTTTTACTTGCAAATCTCACGGAGGAGACGTATGAAAAACAGTTCTTTTTTTGGTTAACTTTATTCTATAATATAATATACATTGAATATTTACCGATGAAAAGTCACATCTTCCTCCATACCAAGTTCTTTCTTACAGATACAGCATATTTGTGCCATTATTTCTTCTTACTTCAATTGTCGCATCAGCAGAATTTCTGTGTGCACGTCAATGTATCTTCCCCTCCAACTGCCTTTCATCTACTGACGAGCAATGTGTGCGTTTTACCCATTCCTATTCCCTACTAGTCCCCACTAGTCTAGACTTCTATCCCCACCAAGCGATCAGAAGAGAGAGAGAGGACCATATCCACGGCTATGTCTGCACCGTCTATTTTGCTACGCGTGCTCTTACGGCAGGGGCCGGTCTATCTATGTAAGTCTATGGTCCTGCCACAGCAGTTGGCTCTAATTTCGTCAAAAACAAAGCGTACAAATGATTGGAAATCTTATGTAAAAGCTGTTATTCACGAATTGTATGGCAATAGTGCAGCATGTTCTCTGCGTGTTGTACAAGAAATACAGTAAGGATTCACCCCCAACTTTTTGATGACTTGTATGGTATGCAGTTATTTGTTCTATTATTGGTAACTTTTATTTCTATAAAATATTGCATACAGAAAAAATTTTCTAAGGTGCATCGCATCCATCTATTAATTTTTCAGAGGAGATTTGCAAACGAACAAAAATTTTAGTGAAAAATCGGATTATATATATCAAGTAAATCACCTAGCCTCAAACAAGAGAAGAGCAAAGAATCACAAGCAGATTACAAGAAGAAGCCATGAACATAACTCAAAGAAAGCTACGAGCATTGCGAAGAGTGGTCCAGGTTGTAGTACAAATGATTTGTCTCTAACTTCTACATCACAGCAGCAGAATTCTTCAATCACAAGAAGAAGCCATGAGCATAACATAAAGAACACTGCTACAAGCACTGCAAAGAGTGGTCTACGTTGTAATACAAGTGATTTGCCTTCAGCTTCTATATCCCAGCTTCAAAATTCTCCAATTGAGCAACTATCAGCTCCGCACAATACTACATTAAAACCTGTATTCCAACATTTTTCATCCACACCTCAGCCTTCTCCCACTCTCTCACCGCCATCAGCAAGTTTCGAGAAAAATTTTGGATCTATCTCATCGCCAGAGCACACCCAAGAAAGTCGATTTTCTTCTCGGAATCAAAATAATCAGCAAACTTTACCAAATTATTCTAATTTCCATACACAGCCGCTTCTGCTCCCACACCATAGCTAAAGTTTTGTTCCTTTTTCGAACCCTTCAGAACCATCTCAGATATTCGATAATCCACTATTTAAGAATTTTATGACTCAATGTTTCATGCAGTTCACACAGCAATCAGCACCACCAAAACATGATTCGATAGACCCTCATTCATTATCATATCTCAATAATCATGAGCAGCCATCATTCATGTCGATTTCTCAATTATTTAACTCTAATGTATCTAATACAATTGAAAAAGATCAAAGGTCATATCATGTTATGTAATATCTGTTGTGTAAAATACATTTCATGATAAATAAAATACATAAAATGCATTTATGATAAATAAAATATTTCTGAGCATAATTATTTATTCATTAACATATCTGTAGCATTCCATACAATTACAACGTTTAAAGTTAGAATAACACACATAATTCTAGTAACGCACATAATAATTCTTTCGTTCTCGGGGAGAAGGAGGAAGGGAGGACTAGAAAATACAGCCGAGTTTAGTATTTTCACTTATGTGTCTATTCTATTGAGTAAAAACTACCGCATTTACCAAATATATTGTACACATGCAATTATATTTGGTTAGAAAGTTATTGCTATATTTTTATCTTGTAAATGTGGTAGCTTTCACTTCAATAGAACACCACATGAGTGAAAATATATAGACTCAGCTGTATTTTTTATATTCTTATGCCTCTCCGAGAAAGGGTTATCAAACGAGCATAAAGAGCATTTGTAACTCTCATGGGCAACAGCATACGGAGCACATAGAGTACACGTAGCATGAAATTCTGGACGACAAAGTAGCATTTAGAGCATTCGCAAGTGCTCCAAAGTCGTATTCCTTCAAAAAGCAGCTTTTGGAGCACTGGTCTTTTTAATATAATTAAATGCTACAAGTGCTACGCCTACCTTTTGAGTATTTGTATGATATATATTTTCGCCTCGGGCGGCCAATAACGAGCAACGAGATTGTTCAAATTTAAAATATATATTATTGACAATGTTGAAATGGGACGTTTTTTCGGCAACACCGTGCCTTCTTCAGCCTAATTAATTACATTAAATAAACGAATAATCAAGAATCATAAATTTCTACATTCAATATGTACGGTAATAATGTTATAGAGTCGCAAACGCTGTACAAATACGGTCTTTAATCAAAAGATGAGTACACGAGAAGTATCTTGAAATTGTTAAACGAAAAAACCGGAATCGATGCGCATTTTTAAAAAACTTGCTTAAAAGTCGAAAAAGATCCATGAATAATTCCTTAGTTCGGTAACCTTTATCTCTTTGTTATATACATACGAGCTTGTTCTTTATTTATAATTTTATCTGCAGATTAATATTACTTGTGTATAAGTAAAAAATAGCACTATAAAATAAATATGCAAAATAACATAAAATTCTTCTCGACAGGATGAAAAACTTACGAGAAAACGAACGTGCTCGTCACACGGAAAGAGTGGCTGCATTAGAAGAGGAATTGAAGTGTATGCGAGATACTTTCTTCTCGCAAAAGCAAAAATATCAGGATCAGGCTAGGTGAGTCAATATCATAATGTTCTAATCATAAAATCGCTTAGCCATTTAAACTTGAGACACGGAACGTTTTTCAAGGATGTCGCCTCGCTGAATCTATACGTTTACGTTTATACGTTTATTACGTTATCAACGATTAATGTCTTTCATGCAAGGCTAATGATCAGGAAGAATCTCCATGTTATTACACTTGATCTTTGATGCGGTCGTAACGTCTTTTTGTTATTGAATCAATACTAGACAATTCATGGGTATATATTAATCTTTTTATGCTAATCTTGAAGATTGCAGCATTTAAATCGGCATTGTAAAAAGCTTATTTGCATTTTTAGATGCATTTATGTAAAAATCACCTTGTACAGAAGCAGTCGAAAGTTATCACTTTTCTTTCATTTCGAATTAAATAGAAAATAATACATGTTGTGTACGTGTGTATAATCACGATTATCTTATAGTCTATCTATCATGAACATAATTTACTTGCTTTCCATCCTTTGCAATCTATATACGTTAGATACTTACGTTTGTTCAGATCTGTCAACATTTCTTTTAATTAATTTCAATTTAGTCGCGGTTAATTCGGTACTGCAAACGCGTATAGCGATTAGCAAAAATGATTCATAGAATCGTAAAAAAGAGTATACTTATTAAACGAGGGGAGAGCGCTTCTCTGCCTCCACAGTGTGTTTCGCCGGATACCGCCTCGTCTCCAGACGCTTGCAGCCTTCCATCGGGGGTAGAGCCGTCGTACTCTGCCTCCACCGAACGCTTCTCGGTGGTTGGACTCGCGATAGATCGAGCCTGCCGCCATTCGAGCGAAATCACCGCAATCTCATCGCCGCATCCGCGCTTCGCGCCATTTTTCCGTGCTCCGATCCGCGACGCCAGCAAAAACCGGCCCCACCCACACCGATACATCTTGTCATGCGATTCGGCCCGCGAGGCCGCCGAAAGTACCGGCCCCGCCGGCGCCGGCAGCGGCAGCTTACCCCGCACCGCCCGCGACACGTCACTCATCCGTCGCAATCATACGCTAAGCTAAACCCACCTAGGGATCCCTAAGGCCCAGTTCCACAAATCTAAGTTTAAACCGAGCTTAGCTGAACAGCCGTTGTATCTAACGCCATGGTTAAACTCGTATTGCGATCCACAATGTGTTTATAACTGCAGTTCACGTAAACCTATAGTTTATACGAAGAAACTCTCGAAAATTTCTCTTTCTTCTCAAACATAGACTGTGATTGGTTAATTCAAGTAGGAGAACGCGCGAAAATAGGTGCACGCTGGTCGCTGGGATCTTATATGTAAAACAGGTTATGTGTGCATATCGTGCGTATCAACGGTATCAACAGTATACAGTTTTATGTTATGTAACAATCTGAATACGGCAAAATATGAATATGGCAAAAGTTCAATCAAGTCAAAAGAAGTCGAGACTACCAAATTTCTCAAATTTGGAGAAAATAAAATTAATAGAAATAATAGAGCGAGAAAGAAGCATTATAGAAAATAAAAAAACTGACAATGTCAGCCTAAAAGACAAAGAGAATTGTTGGATAAACATTGCAAAGGAGTTCAACAGCAATTCCATCTCAGGACATCGGGATGTCGGATGTCTGAAGAACTGTTGGGATAACCTAAAGAAAAAAACTCGGAAACATTTTGCTGATATTCGTAGTAAACTTTTCAAAACAGGTATGAAGTATATCATAGCTGTGTTTCAATATTTACTGCTAGTACTAAAAATCTACATTTTACGTCATGTACACTATAAATTTTTAGTACTGGCGGTGAATATCGGAATGCAGCCCATATAATATTTTATTAAAATATTAATTCAATTTATTTAGTGTATATTTTAAAAATAATAATGTAGATTATATACAGGTAAGTTATATCTACAAGTATCTTTATCAGTAATTTGTATACAGGTGGTGGAAAGATGAATATCACCGATGATCCTATTGCTGAGAGGGTCAAAGGTATTATTCAGCCATCAGTTGAAGGTTTACATAATAAATTTGACAGCGATTACATGCCAGGTATGCTATAAAATAATTTTATATATTTCTTTTAGAACATTTATACAATTAATAAATTTTAAAATTTGCAATTAAAATAAAAGAATATAAAGATTTAGAAATTGTTGTATATATATGCATGAACATTACAGGGTACGTGTTATTTTCTTAAATACGATATAAAAGTTTGATAATATATATGATTCAATCTTTTGTTTACTTGACAAAGAACTTTTTTAAAGACATAACATATAAGAAACGTCATATAAGAATGTCATTGATTTCTATGTTAGGATTAATAAATATATACTTATGACAGCATAATATGTATTACAGGCATAGATGAGCCACAGAGCAACGAACAGTTGGACGATAAAGACGTTTATCAAGTAGTTGACGATAAAGACGTTTATCAAGTGATTGAGGTATATATATTGAAAATACTTATTTATGCCATATATCTGATATTTAAAATATTATTAGAGAAACTATTGTCTTAAAATATTTGTTACAGATACTTGAAGAAGAAGGTTCAAATGCTGCAAATTGGGCTCAATGGACACCAGTCAAGCTAAGTTCTGAAAAGAGTAAAGAATTGCAGTTCTCAAACAACAATAAAAATGAAGATTTATTGACCCTGAAAGATATACAAACAGTCCTTCCGCAATCTTCCAAGGAAAACTCCAATTCGTCAACAAGTAGCGCATCAGGACCAAATTTGAAGCGTAAGAAATCCAAACAGCTTCAAGTAAACGCTTCCAAACGAAATGAACGGTATTATAACCTTGCACAATCCAAATTGGAATTAGTAGAAACAATGAAGGAAAATCTTTGTGAAAAAACGGCAATCGAAATAGCAATTTGCAAAATGCAATTAGAAAAAGAAAGACTTCAAGTAGAAGTTCTTAAGAAACAATTAGATTCTTTTGAAAAGAAACAGTAATTCTGTTGAAAAGAAATAATATCGTTCTTTTACTTTTATATTATTTTCTAATATTCTTTTACAATTTCATTATTTTCTATATTTGAATTATATAAAATACGTTTTTCGTTAAAAAATTAATGCATTTATTGAAACCGTTGTATTTTAGTTTATACTACTTGTAAGGAGTACTTAATATAAGGTAAGGAGTACTTAATATGAAAGAAACAGTATTTCACATTATATTAATAGAATACATTTTTAATATAGGTAACACAAGATTCTTTAACTTAAAAGAGAGTTCCTATTTAGATTATATATTAGTTTTTATTTAGATTACATATTAAACACTATGTTAAAAAAGCTAGTTCTATATGTATGTATACATTGAAGTTGTCTTGTGTTATCTATATTGTTATCTACTTTTAAATTGTTACTTTAAAGTACCAAAGGAACAAGTGCAAAATATATAAAAATACAAGTTTATTTTATTATCGTACATGATATTATTTCATTATTGTATATTGGAAATTGTAACAATATTGATAAGGTACCAAATATAAAAATTATTCAAATAAAAATTATAATTTTTTATCGACAGTTGCTCCACTTTTTATTTCTCCCTTTCTAGGATTTCTTCACTTATGCCAACTTGTGATGTGTATTGTTTGTGACTATATACTTTGGGCAATTTTGTAGTATCAATAAAAAACCGTGTAAAATATCAATATTTTATTTCAAGATACAATAGCAGGACTGCAAATACTATTCCTCTATACTATAGTCACTTTTTTCATCATGGAGTACTCCGAAATGTAGCACATTTACCACCTGATTATTCTACAATAAGCTGCAAAATAATGTAATATGTTTTAATAATACTGTTTATTAGTATGTACGGAGTAAATTGATAATAAAATTATAATTTCCAGAAACAATGAAAACTAGTGACTTATCATTTGTACAGCATTATAAAAATATAATTTCGGGAATTTGATAACAATGTATTCTGTTGCATTTAACTATGAAATATTAAGCAGTTATATCGTTGTTGAAGTATACTATTTATAAATTAATAAATAAACCATAAAATTATTTTCTCACCTTTGGAAATAATCGTTGATTATTGCATGCTGCATGCCATTGTTACCGGGTCCATCATGTCTATAAGCTATATTTCCTTCTTGTAAAAGATTTTCCCATGGAGCAGGCAATACTAATTCAGGATCGTTTGCTGGTACTGGATCTCCAGCACGTCGAGCAATATTATGCAACACAGCAGTTGCAATAATAACAGGTAGCACTTTATCCACTTTTTGAAATCGGGACCCAAGTGCTAAAATAGGGAATCTTCTTTTCCATATTCCGAATACACGCTCGATGGTATTGCGTGTTCGTATATGTGATTCATTATATAGGTGCTCCGCACGAGTTCGTGGATTTTGTAAAGGAGTCATAAAATACGAGCGAACGGCATAACCACCGTCACCTAATAGCAACGAATTTTGAAATGTTCCAGCTTCGAATAAAGCACGTATTCTTGAATTGTTGAAAATTGTAGCATCGTGCACCGATCCTTGCCAACGAATCACAAGATCGGTTATCTCTAAATTTGCATTGCAGATTGCTTGAACATTTACAGAAAAGTAACCCTTTCTATTCCTAAAATATTCAGCATCGTTTCCACCTGAAATAAATAACTTTCAGTTGATCTTTGTAGTTATCAATGCATGAAAAAAAATAAAGTTGCTTCAATTAAACGCGACGTCACGGGCTGCCACAAACATAAACAGCTTTAATTCAATTGGATATTATTTGAACGAAAACATCAGATAGTTGTTTTAATAATCCAAATATTAGGTTCAAGTAATATCCAATTGAATTAACCGTTCATGATTGTAGCAGGTAGACTGAGGTAGACGTTTAATCGAAGCAACTGCATTTTTTTCTGTGTAAAATTTTTGTAAAACATAAATCAAGATAAAATATAAATCTAATTAATTTATATTTATTACAAACCAAAAATAATTAATAAGAAATAACATTTCGAGAGATGTAAAACCTTTTGTATAAAACAATGAAGGTATATGAGGTATATGGTGTATGAAAAAACACATGTTTTACTGATTGAGATAAATTACAAATTATACATGTAAAAAAATTATTTTTAGATTTATTGTAGGATATCATACATAACAAAATTATCAAATTTAATCTGTAAAAAATTCATTTTTTAATATATAATTTAAAGAATAATTCGTGTACACATGTGTGCGTGTTAGGCTTATACAAAAATATACGCTAATAGTTTTATTGTTAACATATATCTTTCAAAAATTGAATATTACTCACCAAATGACTGTACTTTTATGTGAGTGCAATCTATGCAACCTATTACTCTTGGGAATCGTGCAATATCAAAAAACTTCATCTGTTCTCTCTTTATTTCCTCGGCAAGCATAGGAAACTTTATATATCTTGGTCGAAGACGAGCAATAGCAGCAGTCACCCGATGAATGATTCTGTGAGAACTTGTTTTGCTCACTCCACAATAATCTCCTGCTGATAATAAATGACTCCCAGTTGCATAAAACCTTAATGTCAGAAGAAGTTGCTTCATTGGAGATATAACATTGTTTCTGGCAAAAAAATTTTTATTATTTGTATTAATCGTGTTATCTCTTGCTTATTTCATATCCAGTAAACACCAAGCAATAGTAACATTGCAATGTTTTCACTGCACAATTTAAATACAATAATAATACATGTGTTATATTTCTGTTGACGTTTACTGGATAGTGATCTGAATGTGTGTTAAACATTTATATAGAATATTGTGCACTTGGACATTTCAGCAAAATTATATTATAATGATCAATTATTTTACATTATTGATTTGATTAAATTTGTTTTATAATAACTGATTTTCATGTTATTGCTACTCTGTTCTATTATAGAATGTAATCTGTCAAAGTAATAATCCAATATTTTAAATCAACTTTATACTTACTGTTCAGTTTTATAAGAAATTTCCTGCTCAATTTCTGCTAGTACTGCAGTAACAGATTCTTTACTCAAACGAAATCGCGCATGAAAATCAATATCGTCGTATTCTTCAAAGTATAATGGTCTTCTTCTTATAACTTTCGGACGTCGATACATTACGTTTTCAAACTCTTCATCTTCAGATAAAGATAATACCCTTATAAAAATTTTTCACCGTTTTTGGACCGTTTTTGGACCGCGAGAACGGTCAGTTTGAGTAGTAAAAACGTGCATTTAGTTCAATGAGTACGACCCGTTTTTGGGGCGCAAAGGGACCCTTTTGCTTAAAAACGAGTGGTTAAAGCGGATTGCGTACGAGTACATCCGAGTAGTAATAACGTATTCTTATGAGTATTTTTGAGTGGTAAATACGTGCGTGTGTAAATTTGAGGTGTAAAAATGTACATTCAGCTACGAGTACAAAATACTCGTTTAGCACTCATAAATACTCACATAGCAAATTTTGAAAATACTCGTTTAGCACTCATAAATACTCACATTGCAAATTTTGAAATATCATAATTCATTAATTATTATTTATTACATAATAGTTAATAAAGATTAATTCTTACATAATAATTATATTTGGTACATTATACATGAATATGTATATATGGTGTGTGTAATACCAGATTCATTACATATACATACATATAATATATCAGATATAATTATTACATAATAATTAATCTTTATTATTATGTAATAAATAATAAATAATCTTCACTGAATTGTGCTATTTCAAAATGTGCTATGTGAGTATTTATAATTCATATATGTATCTATATATTTTTAATATATATATATATATGATCGTGTGTGTATTAGATGAATTAATTCGCGCGCGCGCGCACGCACGCACACGCGCGCGCGCACACACACACACACACACACACACACACACACACACGATTACATGTATATATATTATTTACAAATATTCTTTAAACATCATTAATAAATCAATCTCCAAAAATAATTAATCGATTCCGTGAAATCCACTTTTCCATTTCCGCAAAAAAAAGAAATCAATGAATTTATATGCATATTTTTCTTTGTGTCGAACAAGGAAATTCTTTAAAAATAAGATATTTTATTTTCCATACTTTAATTCACTTTCAATGCGGTTTTATTACATTTCTTGTTACAAATTAAACAAAAGCTTTTAATTATTCTAATTCTTCTCTTTAACATAAATAAAATATCTGTTAACCAAAAGAAATTATATCACTGAACTATTAACATTGCACAGTTAAAGATATTTTTGAGGAATCCAACAATACATAAAATGAAATAATTAATACATACAATATCAAATGGCGAAAAAAGGAAATACAAAATATTAATGCAATATCTTAATAATATAAAAAAGAATAATTCAGAGGGATTGATATGTTGAACTAGGTACAGACATGTAATTGGAATAATCAACAGTATCAGCATAGTTAGATGAAAAATTAGTAAAAAATGAATTATCGGTCTTCTGATTGTTGTTTAACTGTTCCAGTTGATCGGATGGAATAGGAATTGTACCGGGGTAATTGTATATAGAAGAATTATTATAAGAATGAGAAGAATTATAGTTGTATGACTGAAGAGGAAGAGAAGGTACAAATGGTACGGAATTAGAAACTGGCTGGAGTTGTTGATTAGATGCAACATTGGAATACAAAACATGTTTTGTAGAAGATAACTCATGGAGTGTTGAATCTACTGATGTACTATGAGCCTCTTGATTATTCAATTTTGTTCCAGGAGAACTGAAAAATAGAATATAATATATAAATGTATAAAATAATATTATATATATAAATGTATAATGTAAACAAAATATTATAATTTATCAGTCTATGTCATAAATAATTAATATAAATACGTTATGCAGTATGAGAAAATGTAACACAAAAAACAATACCTGATTTGTACTACAGGATGCAAAGATGAAGTATTGCTATCAACTGACAGACTTTTTGCAGGTATTTTGTTCATTGAGATACACTGAATATCTTGTAAAGGTTTTTGATGGGCACTATAAAATATAACATTTATTATAAATACATTATAATTATTATAAATTGGAAATGGATGTTTTTATATTTAGTGACACAAGTCGCCACAAGGGTTTCTATTTTTGTTTCTAATTAAATTGTAAAAAAGATAGAATGTTTGTGTCGACTTGTGCTATGAAATTGAAAATAGCAAATATGATATTTCACTTCTACATTTTTCACATGATCGAATATTTTATAACAAAGGATTTTGCTAGTATGATATCGCATACCTCGGTGGTCTCAAAGTTGATTGACATCTTTCATTTGTTTTTTTACTCATCGTTACAAATTTTTTTACAAGTTTTTTTACTCCTTCTTGGTCAATGGAAATGTCAGAACATTGAGGCTCTAATTTTTGCTTTTTATGTCTAGATATTTGTTCACATTTTCTATTTATAGTATCTATGAACTGTGACCATGACAGATTACAGCCTACGGAGTTTTGTGTGACAAAATCTATTTCAACAAATATGAAAAGAAAGAAAATGATTAATAATTAATCTGATCTAATTTATTGAAGATTATTATTTTAATTATATTTGCTTTGAAAGTTGAATATATACATCAGTTTCTTGCAATATAATTATAGTAAATAATTTTTTATGTGTTTTACTTAATGATTTAATAAGGCCAAAATAATGAAGAAAAAAATGATTTGTTTTACAAAGTTTATATGTCCTAGTTATACATGGTCACAATAAACCTAATTATAACAGGAAACCAGAAGCTATTATTTTAAAAGTTCAACTGAATAACAAGTAAAAAAAAATTATAGTCTTAAATGTATGTCATTTATTAATACTTGATAAATATATGTTATTTGCTAATAACTGTTTACTAAATTGAAATTTTTAAAGCAAATAATCACGGGTAATCTTCAGTAAATTAGACGAATGAAATATATACCAAGTAGATGTTAAGGATAATCTAATTATATATATATTTTTAATATAAATATTTTATACACATTTATATAACCATCTTACATAAACAAATTTTATATAAATATAAAATTTAAAGAATTTAAAATTTAAAGTTTAAAGAATGTTATGTAATTTTTTTACTTAAAACAATTAATAGTTTGAACGCGATAATCGTTCACAGTCATTGGGGTCATTTTGACCCATATGAACGTTATAATGCTTTATTGAAGTGTGAACGTTAAGGATTAATTATAGAAAAATAAAAATAATACTCACAATACAGTGCTTGCAGAATGTGCTTCCGAATAGCTTTTTTACCGTGAGAACCACAAGCAGAAGCTTCTGCAAGCTGTGCTCTTCCAAACATTTCAATTAGAGCATGACGAATCATCGTTTTTGGACCAAGTAATGCATCTGCTTTTCTCTTTCTCTTCCCACTGACATTCTGATGACAAGCAGCTGCAGCTTCTAAAATAATTCTGGACTGTGCAGCCTTAGTTATATGTACGCCAGATCCTTTTTGTAGGGAAATCTTTAAAAAACGGCTATGATAAAGTCAGTTGAAAGTTGAAGCATACCAAGTAAAATATGTAATTTTAAATTTTCGTACCTTAGCATGTTCAGGTGGAATAGGTAGCAAATCTATATACATCGACTGAGATACATCATAGGAATCATTGATCTGCAAAAAAATCAGGATTTTTGCATATTTACCAATACATACCATGAATATTACAAAGTATTTTCTTTGAATTACTGAATATAATCGGAGCGTATAAGAATAATTAGCATACCTTTTTTTCAGCACTACCACCTCCAAGATATATAATTATGTCACGTAGCATATTAATACACAATAGGTTCCCTAAAGCAGAATACAATTGTTGGGAGTGAAGTAAGGCATTATTAATATATGCATATTTGTTAATAAAATATTAGGATAAAAAAAAAGTAAAATAGAAATTTTACAATTCAAAACGCAATTAGCACATATTCCATAGCAGTACATCATATGTGTTTGATAGAGAATACTAAAGTTAACTCTGCTTAATTATTATTAAAAAAGCAAGTATACTAATACAAAGAACTTGTAAAATATTGACTGCTTACTTTCATTTTCTGACATACTTATGATTAAATAAGCTAATATAAAAGAAATAAAAAGTATAATAAAAATATACTTATTGAGACAGTGAATTTACAAGCTAAAACTCTTGAGCTATGAGACGCTAATTTATTATTGTAAAGAACATTTTTTACAAATATTATTTCAATTCAAATAAAGTTATCATAGATACAAAAAATATCCCAAAGGACTGAAGTTTATATCAACAATCTAATTTGAAATTTTTGTTAATTCTTGATAAAATATTGTAATGGAAAGCATACCACGATACTGCTCCAAGAATGTTATACCACCAAGATTGTTACTCGACCAAGAATGCTTATATGATACGCCTTCTTCCTCCTTTTCCTTTATTTTTTTTTCATCACTAACTTCTGTATCCTTGTGATGATTATCTTCATGATCAATATCATCTTTATAATCAATATTATCTATACCTTCGTACGCGTTGTCATCTTCTTCATTACTACTTTCATTTACATTTTCTACACTACTACTTTCGCTCATTGAATCATCCTCGTTCAATTTCTCCATTAAATCAATTTGTGAAATTGCTTGGGAAGCAGACATTTTCGGCCTCGTTTTTATTGTTTTTATATTGCTAACAGGACAATTGTTTTTCTTCCTATCTATAACATCTTTGGACTTGCTTTTGGCAAAAAGAAGATTGTCAAATTCAACTTGCGCTTGATTATGACTCTTCAAATTCTCTTTTGCATTTTTCATCTCATTTCTCTTCATCGCGTGTAATTTGGGTGGCAAATTATATTTTTCCCCAATGGCAACAGCAACTTCATGCTCAGAAGCAACAGAGCCAAATGATTTTTTTGGTTTCGTTATTCTTTTTTTACCATCATTTTTGCTTTTTAGGTTATTATCCATTTCTTTAAAAAATTCATCTTCAGCTATTTTAAGAACCACTTGACTACCTATACAAAGAAACATGTAATAGTACTATAAATATATATATATGATACATAAGAATGAGCCATATATAATTTAAACAGTATAGAGGAAAAGATGATATTATGGCCATTTATATTTTACAGTTATACACTAACTTTATTAATTATCAATATTTTTAATTAAAAACTGAACAATTATATTTAAAGTATTCTTCAATAGATTCTAGACTCAAACTCATATATTTATTGCATTGAATATTATTTATAAAAATGAATAATAGGTCAAAGAAGAGCAGGGATGGTATATAGCCCACCACAATAAATTTAAACAATTGATTTTAATTAGAAAATACAGTATTTTGTTATAAAATTATATGTTTATTGCAAATAAAGAGAAAATATGCAAATACATGTACGCGCATTCACATAAAGCCTTTCACATTAGAGACTATGCAGTACTGAAAAATTTATAATACATAGATATAATGTAAAAATAGAATAGTTTATTACTTCATCATTTACTAACGAAGATAATACGAGCGACCATAATACCTACACAATCTGTAATACTTTCTCCTCTAATATAGGTTATATCCAGCGAATAGCTGGGGACACAAATACGGTAAGAAGAAAAGAACAATACATATAGTACATAAATCAAATATATTTAAATTTATAAAAACTTACTACTGATTTTCAAAATGCGAGCTGGAAATGCTTGTTTGCCGAACTTAACCTGAGATACGCATCCAGTATAGCGATCTTCTTCATTCACGTCACTTAGTTTTACAATGGAAGTACGGTGTTCTTTTATCCACCACACTAACACCATTTCTTCTTTTTCGCTCATATTTTGAATAGAAATAGTTACAGTTTCTATATAACCAAATCTTCTGATAACTATGAAAACATGTGTCAGAAACTGCAGGCGGGATGGCGGGATGGCGGGATAGCGGGATGGCGGGATACGTAAAACAAAAGGCGCGTACATTAAGGCTGCGTTCAAAAGCCATCACCCGAGATGTCCCTTGTGCCCACGGCCCTGAAGATGATTGGTTCTTATCTTTAGATTCAACCAATCATCTTTAATTGCTAACCGGAATAATTGTCAACTTTATATTATAATTAATATTTTGTTTCAAAGGCAACGATGCCAGTACGGGCACTATTTGCAGCCAGCTTACAGCCAGTGGAGGGGATGGCTCTGGCACTCTTCGACCTGCCGACCAGTCGAATTCGACCGAGGCAGGCCGCGAAGCAGGCTGAAGAGTGGAGCGAGTGCTGTACTGCTGGTACCCGAGTGCCAGAGCCATCCCCTCCACTGGCTGTAAGCTGGCTGCAAATAGTGCCCGTACTGGCATCGTTACCTTTGAAACAAGATATTAATTATAATATAAAGTTGACAATTGTTGACAATTATAATATAAAGTTGACACTGGCTGTGGCTGCAAATAGTGCCCATACTGGCATCGTTGTTCAAGAGGGCAGGAGTGACACTTTTTTCTGTCAGATCCTTCGTTGTGTGCAAAAACGCGTCAAATAAATACAATTTTATTAATATTCGTGCAAAGGTAGCTATACTGAATAATTACTTTAATAATTTATCAAGAATAAAGTGGGGAGCACACACTTCTGCATTAAGCATAAGAAAATTGATTGGTCCATATACATGTGCATAAGGAAATAGACCAATCAATTTTCTTATGCTTATGCATTATGCGTTATGCAAAAGTCTGTGTTTCCCGCTTAAATATTTTATAAAAATAATTTTAAACTTTATGAAAATAATTTTATCATTGCAGGTTATTCACATTTGCGGGCTAATTTTATTAGCTATTATACTAAATTTTTACTTCTCTTTGAGAAAAAATATAATGAATAACGCATCTGGATCCCACACTGGAATGAGCTCCACGGCTATAAAAAAACGTCGATTAAAATACCGGAAAGTTATTATTGAGGGCTTAACTTCATCATCGACTGATTCATTTTCCAGCCAAGATGCTTCTTTCACTAAATTTCAGCGACGCAATGAACACAATTCCATGATTTCAGGTAATACATTTCAATTTGTGACAGATAATAAATAGATGCATTTCTGTAGTATTTAATCTGTGATTTTGATTTATTGACGTTTAAATTTGAATATATTATAATCTGTATATAGATAATGATTCTGAAGAAGATGACAATGACATCTCTTTGAATTATACACCAGAAAAATCTCTTTCCAATGATGAAAAGGATACAACAGATATCAACGAAGATGCATCTGATTGTGAGATTGAGATGGAAGAGGAAATAATTGAAGACTTTGATAATGTGAGAAGCACTGACAGTAATCTTAGTGATAATGAACACGAGTCTGAGACTGACAATGAGTCTGAAGAAGAAATAGTTGACGACTTCGATAATGTAAGAAGCACTGATAGTAGTATTAGTGATGACGAAGATGATAGAGATGAACTTGTTAGAGATGATCTTCTGTATCCTGGTGCTCCCATAACTGTGGCAGAAAGTCTTCTTGCTATATTGACTGTAGCTTTTACGCATTCCCTTACTGGAGAATGTCTGAGTTCCATACTGCAGTTAATTGCATTACATTGTATTGGTAACATCAAGATTAATACTCTTTACAAATTTAGAAAGTATTTTGCAGATATTGGGAAGCATATTCTTGTACTTCATTACTATATTGTTTGAACTGTTTTGTTCCATTAACAGCAAAAGACTCTATTTGTAAATACTGTCAAAGTAAAAGTGGCAACAGTTTTTTTATTGAATTGCCTCTTCTTAATCAATTACAGGCCATGTTTTTGCGACCTAATTTTGTAAAAAAATTACAATTTAGATTTCATAGAGTGAAAAAGGCATCAAATAATATAGAAGACATATATGATGGTCGAGTTTATAAACGTTTCTTTGGCAATGGAGGTTTCTTGAATGGAAAAAGCAATATTTCATTTATGTGGTATAGTGACGGAATTTCCATTTTCCATTCATCACATTTTTCAATTTGGCCCATGTACTTGGTTATTAACGAACTTCCATACAGAGAAAGAATCAAGAAAGAAAATATTATTCTGGCTGGTTTGTTTTTTGGAAATTCTAAGCCAAATCCTAATCTTTTTCTTGCACCTATTCACTCACATCTTCAAGAATTCTTTGCTGATGGATATTTGCTTAATACACATAATGGAGACCAAGTACGGGTTCATGGAAAGTTATTATGTGCGACTTGTGATCTACAAGCTAAAGGATTATTTATGCGATTTAAGCTTTATAATGGATACTATGGATGCAGTCGTTGCAAAATTAGAGGTATCAGACATAGAGTGGGAAAATCGACTGTGCAAGTATATCCTTATGAACGGATACATCTTCGCACTCGAGAGGAAGTACAAAACTATGCAAGAATTTCTATTGAATTAGGCAAACCTGTAAAAGGTGTCAAAGGACCATCTCTTCTTTCCAACATAATGCCAGACATGATCTTAGGAATGGGAATTGATATTATGCATGGGATATTTTTAGGTCTGGCAAAACTGTTGTTGAGATTATGGTTTGATCCTTCATTGGCTAGTGAACCCTATTCATTATCTGGTATGCTACATGTTATTGATGCTCGTCTCAAAAACATGCGACCACCAAGTTTTGTACAGCGAATGCCACGTGCAATTAAAACCCACTTATCTTTATGGAAAGCTCAAGAATATAAATTGTGGCTTATATATTATTCCGTACCTATTCTCCTTGGTATCATGAATGAAAGATATTTTAATCACCACCTTCAGTTATTATCTGCTATATATCTCTTAAGCCAGGACAGTATCTCTTTATATCAAGTTGAAGTAGCAAAAGATCATTTGCACTTATATGTTTCCAAATTTGCTGAATTATATGGTGTAAGAAATATGAGTATGAACGTTCATCAACTTTTACATCTTCCTGATGTTGTTTTAGATCTAGGGCCTCTGTGGGTATATTCTTGTTTCTTTTTAGAAGATTTAAATGGCAAACTGAGTAAGTTAATTCATGGGACCCGTCATGCAGGACTACAAGTTTGTTCAGGTGCATCAATTTATATGAATTTGTCTGTCCTGATTGGCAGTCTACCTATTGATTCTAGAGTAAGAAAATTCTGTGAACAGCTTAGATGTAATAAAAAGAAAAACAGAATTGTTGAAATTATTGATCCAAAGACTTACGTACTTGGAAGTTTGGAATATTTAACTGAAGTACCATATAATATTCGTGCTATTCTTATAGATAATTTAGGCATTAATAATGGCAACATCCAAATTTTTTATCGGCTTGAAAAAAAAGGCATTCTCTTCTCTAGTGCAAATTACAATCGCTCTAATAAAAAAGTATCTCATTATGTATTACACACTTATGATAATGAGTCATATATCTGTATGATCAATCAATTTATAAGATGGTCTGACTGTAATTGTAATAAAAAATGTAGATGTTTGCCTGCAAGATTTATTTGCATTGGAATTCGTTATAAAAAAGATATGTGGTATGTTCATGATGTTCCTGGAATTCGCTTATCATATTTGTCTCAGGTTCATTCTACTGGCCAGTATGTAGCATTTGATGTTTGTTTTCTTGATTGCCTATGTTTTCATATGTTAGTTGATGGCAAAGAATTTATTGCTCAGCCAATTAATTCGTTAGAAAAAGAATAAACTTATATTTGTATATGTACTATTAGAAAAAATATTGTATTAAATATGTGTTAATTCAAATACTGAGCATTATTACACAATATATTACTAGACAATATCTTTTATATTTATAAATATATATTATATATTGATAAACAACTGTGTGTTTAATTATTTCCATCAATTGATTCAGCTCTTATTCTGTGCATAGTATTAAGATACAATTATCAAAAATAATTTTGAGATTTTTTTACTTTATGCCAAAGTATAAAATGTCAGGATAAAATATAAAAAATTTCTTGAACTATTGATTTTTCGACAAATCTACTCTAATACTTTTATATGCAGATTAAGTCGACCATCATATTATGTAAAAAAATAATACAATTTTACATAAAAATGGCGGTGATCTTCATATAACCATAAAAAATTGATGTTTCCAAAAATTGATTTTACCATTATTTATCCTCATTTAAGCTATACAACTTTCATTTGAACAGATATTTTATTCAACTTTATTCTGCAAAGAATAAGAGGGAATCAAAAATATTCACACAAAAGGGTAATAGATTAAAATAGTAGATACTCTACTTGTGTATGTACATATTACGTACTTTGTATGAACACACCACGCGCGCGCGCACACGCATACGCACATACACACACACACACACACAAAACATATTGCACTTATAGAAACGTTTAATGCAAATTTCTCGCGAATATTTGAATATTACATCGTACCACTTATCTATTGAAGGATAAATATAGTGTAAGTACTAAAACATTTAACCCTTACGGTACACTTTGAAAAAAATTTTTAAGTTTATAGAATAAATGTACTTCAATTTGGAGATAAGGAGTGGGAGTCTTTCAGAATTTATAAGAAATTTTGATGGATAAAAATCGAGCTGACTCGAAATCCCCACGTATGTACCATAAGGGTTAAAATCGGGCGAAATCCGCGGATATTTTCTTGTGAGTAAAAAAGGAACGTACTAACGTATTGTCACTCATCAACTGAAAAATGAGTGTTGAAAACGGACAACCTACTTCGTCCTTATCCTTGTGAGTAAAAAAGGAACGTATTAACGTGTTGTCACTCATCGATTGAAAAACGAGTATTAAAAACGGACAATTTACTCAAAAATACTCATACGCATACTCGCGTATACTCATCATGTTCTTTCGCAGTAGACTGCGCGTGCTTGAGAGTGCAAGAAACGGACATAAAAATGATATAACGGGCTAAAAACGGGCTAAAAACGATCTATATGAGGTGTAAAAGCGGTGAAATATTTTTGTAAGGGTATATATGCCAGTTCCATATTTCTTTAACAAATTTCTCACTTTTTGTTTATATTAATTATTTTTAAGCAATAAATGGAAATACTGTAACAATTCACCATAACCTGTACGCAACAAACTTTGACGTTAAGATCAGCACTGCACTAGTAAATCTCGTTTATATTTACTAAACGCCCAAAATTCGGCGTTCAACTTTAACCGTAGGTAATCGACGTTAACCGAAGTTTATGGTAGTTGTGGAATGCAACATTTCCTTTAAACTTGGTTTAACGATTAAACGCAGTTTAAAGTTAAGTTGTGGAACCGGGCCTAAGCCCACCCGGCCGCTAGTGCCATCCCGCGAGAACTCCGATCCGTGCCGGACGGTGCTTTTGTAAATCCGTGTGCGCTCATTCTGTACATACATACGCTTACATCACCTTTTGTAGATTCGCGTGCATTTATTCTGTACACCCGCTTGTCTCTTATTATAATAAACGTTTTATTTGTACCATACGAGCCGCTTCGTTTTGCCACTACCCGCCTCGCTTCTGGTCCTCCGCGCCTCCTTCGAACCTAAACCTGCCGCGAACTATAGATCCGCGCTTCAGAGACAGGTTCTTTTAGTTCTTATATGGAAACGCGATAAAAAAAAAGACATTTTTAATAAATTTACACAATAAGAACAAGATAAAATTCTTTTTACAGGACAGTTGCTACTTCACATTATAACATGAATCACCGTGCCTCAGGATATGCGATAATATTTAATCACTACCATTACGCTAACGATCCCAATGGGAATAATACTCGCTTTGGGACAGAAATTGATCATATAAAATTAGAAATCACTTGGAACAATCTAGGATTTATAGTTACAACATTGCACGATGGTACTTACAAACAGATCCTAGAAGTATTAAAAATGGGTAAAATGCACTTTGTTATAGATATAACTAAAATATATGTAATTGAAATAACAAGATTATTATTTTTACAGTTGCGGAAATGGACCATACGGATCATGATACCATTGTAATGTTAACACATGGCGAACATGGCCAACTCGTGTGTTTCGATGGAATGTACCCAACCAAAATTATTTTCAATCATTTCACGGCTGATAAGTGTCCGACCCTTGCTGGAAAGCCAAAGCTGTTTCTTATTGCGGCATGCCAAGGGGATAATTTTGATCCGGGCTTCGATTTCACGGACGCGACGGTAACAGACGGATTAGACAAAAGAATATATGCAACAGACATTTGCATACCAATATGTGTCGATTTTCTGATGTTTTACTCATCCTGTCCAAAATCGTGCATGTTAAGCTTATTTTCAGAAAATGTTCTATGGAATGAATTTGATTATTTTGAGTTAACAGAAATAATGAGACAAAAAGAAGATAAAACATTTATTGAAACTCTTAACAATCTTGCAAGAGGAACAATGTCTGAAAATAATATTGCACTAATTAAGTCCAGAGAAACGTCAGAGGAAAATATTCCAAAAGATGCAATCAGATTATATGCTGATAATCGTTCAGTAGATAGCTTTAATCAATTAAAAATTAATTTAAAAAATGGTACAGCTTATAAAAGTATAGCCAAAGACACAATTTTAGGAAAAGTTAGTAGTAAATTGAGAAATAAATTACTAACATCGTTAAAAAAAAAAAAGAACAGAATGTGGTGGCTTGGCTTACAAAGTAGTATTAAAAGTAGGTATTAAATACATGATAGTTACTAATATAGATGTTGAAGATGGCCTAGTTAACGGAGCTTGTGGCATATTGAAAAACATAACGTTTAAACAAGGTACAGAAGAACCAATTAAAATATGGCTAGATTTCAATAATAATAGAATTGGTATGGAACAGCGGAGACCATACGTAAAGTATATTAATGAAAATTCTCTAGAAAAATGTTTGGTTTCTATATCATCACTTTCTGTCGTATTAAACATTAATGAAAGAATGGGATATCAAATCGTAAGACAACAATTTCCCATCACGCCCGCCGAAGCTTTGACAATACATAAAAGCCAAGGTCAAACTTACGAAAAAGTATGTATAGATTTACGAAATAATTGTCGTATGACAAGGCCAATGCTATACGTAACATTCAGTAGAGTGACAAAATTATCAAATTTATACATTCTTGGAAGTTTCACACCTCCCAAAAAACCATCCACAGATAATTCTTTGGAGTTAGAAATAAAACGACTAAGAGAAGAGAAGTGTCTTAAATTATCATATTCAAAAGTAATAGAAGGAAATCGAATAAAAATTATATACCAGAACGTACGATCTCTGAATAAAAATTTAATAAATATATCTTGTGATAAATGGTATAAACAAGCCGATTTATTAGTTTTTGCAGAATCACAAACAGTCACAACAGATGATTTGACATTTGAAGGATTTAATATTTTATTTCAAACAGATAATTATGATAAACGTTTACCAAAAGGAATAATATGTTTTATCAGAAAAGAATTAAACGCATTTATAAATGATCACATACAAAAAGATGAAATTATAAATGGACAATACCGTCATATAGACTTGATACGTATAACCATAAATGAGGTGGAAATCATTACTGGTTATAAGTCTCCATCAGCACCTAGAACTATGTTTGTGCATGAACTAAATAATATTTTAAGCAAGTCAGTAAATAATGAAAAAATTATAATAGGTGACTTTAATTATGACTCATATAATGAAGGAAAATTTTTGGAAAAACATTTAAATAGATTATACTTTAAACGTGCAATTGGTACACAAGTATCAACCACAAACTTCAATACGCAGATAGATGTAATATTTATATCAGAGGGAATATTAAATTATAGTGCTGGAGTATACGAAACTTATTTCTCAGATCATAAACCTATTTTTATTGGATTAAATAAACAGAACAAAATATCAAAATCAAGCGTATTTGAAGTATTCAGGAAAAATATTTCTAATAACAAGAACAAAAATAATTCAGAAGAAT
Organism: Temnothorax ravouxi; assembly: GCA_030770255.1. Taxonomy (NCBI): domain Eukaryota; kingdom Metazoa; phylum Arthropoda; class Insecta; order Hymenoptera; family Formicidae; genus Temnothorax; species Temnothorax ravouxi. The sequence continues at coordinate 217,786 of JASTWP010000107.1, forward strand.
ACTTAAACAACATAACGTTTGGTCATACTAATGATACATTTACAAACAATAACAAAGAATGTGTAGAGATTTATCAACCACCACAAACTCTAGAAGAGAATATATTAGAAGAAAATTCATGGCTAGATGATAGACCTTTAAACGAAATTATGAAGATAATAGAGAATAAAACTCAATTTCAACGTGTAGATGTACTCTTTATTACTGGTTTACATTGGATTGATTCGATCTTTATGCCAGATGTTCAAATTGTTGGAGGTAATCAAGCTGGCAATCATTGGCACTGTATTTATTATGACAGAGACAAACTTCATATATATGATAGTTTGTACTTTGAAACACACTCTTATAATAATCTTTCATTATGTGAACAAAAATACATAAAAAAGCGATACCCTAATTTAAGTCTAAACAATGTCATATTCGAAAAAGTTACAAAGCAACCAGACTTAGCATCGTGTGGTATATTTGCAGCAGCATTTGCTATAACAATAGCAAGAGGAGAAAATCCATCTACTAAAAAATATTCTATAAATATGCAAGAGATGCGTAGACATTGTCTGAGAATTATTGAAGAAAAAGAATTACTGCCTTTTCCGGAAGAATAATAAATATAACGATGTGATACATACTAAACATTGCGTAAAATTATAAAAATGTTACCTAAATTAATAAGTATAAAGAAGTACAATTTAAAGAACCTACATTTAGTTCGTATAAAAAATCAAATAACAAAAACGCAAATAAGTATATAAAAATAAATAAATCAGTATAAAAAGAAAAGTTGAAAAATAAGCATTGAAATATTAAACAATCTGTGGAGATTCTACATTGACCAGTTTGCCTAGAAAATCAAAGTTCAAACAAGGTGAAGCATACCTAAGGATGATTAGTATGGATTACTATGGATGACCACATGAATTTTTCGAGCAGGCATTGTGGCCGTCGCAAAAGAAAGGAAAGTACATTAGAGTTTAATATTTTTAATAAAGAAAACATACAGGTAATCCTATTGCAACATATTTAAAATATTATTATTAAAGTATTGGATTAAGTTTTCAGAAATATTTTTCAAAAATTTATGCAGAAAGTATCAGAATTTTAATTATTTCATCAAATTCTTTTTCTCAAAAGAAATTAGCTAAAATTGCGATACTTTCAAATTATGATTTTAAACTTATATTTATAAATTTTCTATTTTTAATTTTTGGTTTATATTATTTTTATTTTTTTTTAACTCCGCCTTGGACGGTCCCAAGCCCGGCCTGAGAAAGGAGGAAGGTTGGAGTGAACAGTCTTAGTACCCACTCCGTAAAACCAATTATATAATTTTAATATTGTTTAAATATTGTTGAAAAACATGAAAACATACAAACAGCAAAATTTTTTAAATACAGGAAATGAATCTTATCGAATGCCATCTATTGGATAATCCGAATTTAATGTTTATGTATATGATGTATATAATCATACATAATCTACATGAATAAATGCTTCTTATATATGATTTATAGCAGCTTCCTCTATGAGGAAGCCAAAAGAAATAAATACTGATAAGTATACATCGAATAAAATAAAAGCTTCATCATAAAAGCAATGTGTAGGTTTCTACTTGCACACTTAAAAACTATGAAGAAGCAATGTACAAGTTTCCACTTGAACACTTTAAAACTATGAGGAAGCAATGTGCAAGTTTCTACTTGTTATTGGTTTTTTTATTCAATCAAAAATTTTAGTAGAGGAGACCGGGGCTTTTATAGTATATCTCTAACGACTTATCACTGTTTCTAACTTTATAGGTTTCGCTTCCTACAGAAATCACACAATGGGAACATATGGTTTGTGTTCGAAATACCGCTTATAAGGATAAGAAACAGTGGTGTGCTGCCATCTGTTAGAATAACTGAATCACTAATTACGTCCCTGAAAGGGTTTCCCGCACCTCGAACATTGCGTATACCTACCAGTTCGAGCGGATTTTTTCATTGCTTTCTCAAGCTGTCCAGGTATTGTGTCATTTGCGCTATCTACGCAATATTAACCCTCCATTGCCTCTCTTATTTGTAAACAAAGGATTATTTGAAAAAATAATTTTTGACAAAATGGCGGCCGTTTTAAGGAAAAGCGCAATTTTTCGGGCTCTTAATATTTCGTTTTTCTTCAATAAAAAAAGTTTTCATTAAAAAAAAACCTTTCGTTCACGACCAAGATATATTCATATACTAACAGAATCTTTTTGGTTTTTTGATTTCAGATGATTTGGCTTAGAGTTATCGTGTACACCGTACGACAGTTCTAAAAAATCAGGTTTCCTTAAAGTGACCGTAACTTCCTTAATTTACAATATTTTTCAACAAAAAACATTCTAAATGTTGTTTAATATATTTATGTAAGTACTTTTGATATCAACTTTTTGTTGTAAGAAAAAATAAATTGAACTTTCTTATAAAAATCCCCGAAAATCACGTTTTTTTTATCACCTTGCAACTAATCATGACCCCTTAAAGAAAGCGATTATATGGCCATTGTGATAGCAGTAAGATCAAAAGTTTATAGAGAGATTAAAATTTAAGAAAACAAACTTTTAGTTATTAGAATTGCAAAATACTGTATTACAAAATGAGTCATCGGAGGCGAGGTCTAGTACTTATATTCAATTACAAATTTTTCAGTATTTCGCGTGCTAGGTCTCGCCACGGTACTGATGTTGACTGTAACAATTTAGAAAAAACTTTTAAAAAACTTGGTTTCAAAGTTGTTCGAATTAAGCGCGTTCTCGAAGAAATCGATTTAACTGGAATATCGATAGCTACACGGCGACCGCGGCGCCAGAAGCTAAGGGCGCGCTACCGATCGTCAATTGTTGTCACCGGTCCGAGCTTGCTTGACGACGAGCCGCGATTGCGTCATTCGCTCAAGGTCCGCGACACCGAAAGCACGTTTCGAGTTCGTTGTTCTTTTGCCTTGGTTTAAGAATTGTTCGTAAAAGAGCGTGATACCGATAAAGTACGGTCGAATGAGATCGTTCGGTTGTATTGATTAATAGTGCGAAGCGTGATTCAGAATATAAGAACTTATATTCTTCTCGAAACGTGTAAAACCAAACTGCGTAAACGCGTAATACTTTTGAGGTACCGGCCTCGAGCCGGCCCGTTACCGCGAGTGGTATGATCCTCGTAATCACGACCGAATTAATTGTTGCGTGCGTGAGATTTCCGTGCGTATTTCCGAGAGAAAGAAAAAGCGAGAACATTCCTGCCTACGCACGAAAGACGAAGGACACGCGTGCCTATTAAGAAGGACGAAGGACTCTATAGCGCATAGAAATTCCATCTCTTGTTAATGCCGCCGCGCCTAAGACGATCGAGAGGAATTCATCAACGTTAAGTACTTCCTTTTATTCTTTCCGTGTCTCCGATAAGCGTTGACCACGCCATTGCGGGCTCATTAAAGCCCTTCCGATTACATTGGATAATACTGTCTAACGACGGTCACTATTGCAGTTAAGATCGCAACATCGATAAGTCGAGTATCGGCTTACATCTCGCTTATACGTGTTTATTATATTTCTGTCGATTCCGCGTTGTGTTTAACTTGAAGCGTTTCTTCGTTCAATCTCTTTTTCTGGAGATTTAGTGTTTGTGCTGTGTTATTAAAGAACCTTGAAATTTGATACTGCATTGTTCAAACCGGTATGCGAGTCAATTAGAGTTTTGGAAGAAACAAGTAAATATTCTCTTGCGAGGCATTACCTGCCTTTTATTATTATATTGCGATTTATTTGCTTCGACATTGCGTGTCATAATTATTCATCTTAGCTTTAAGATTTCGTGTGTTGTCTTTTAGAGATATATTGTAACTAGCATTGTCGCAAGTTACATTCAAGAATTACATTCACTTTCGGGCTTTTACGAGATAACTTTAAAGTCACTTCTCTTTACGAAATCAATACTTTCATAACGTTTATTTGAACGTAAAGCAATGTGCGATCACAACATATACAGTGTCGTCGAGGAATAATTATCTGAAACCCTTTTGTCTATTATATAAATATTATGCTTTATTTGCTTAACTTACAGGATGTAAACATTTTTATTACCTCTTTTGATGTAAACTACACAACATTTTCATGTGTTATTCCTTCGAATTGATTGATATTATATGTGCTATTTCTATTGTGTCTCTGCTCATCAGGAGGAGCTCTTGTCAATATATTGAGATAACAGAAACCTTGTTTTTGTGCACCTCAGCTACATTTTCACTACTTACTTTTAGTCTATTTTAAACAAAAGTAAAGAAATACGACTATTACCCGCACAAAAAAATACAAAAAAATTGCAAAAAGGTAAGATGCACTTTATCATATATAAAACTAAAATAGGTGTAAACTGAAATAACAAGCAGATTATTACTTTCACAACGGCCGAAATGGACCACACAAATCATGACACTGTATTATAATATTTATTTTAACACATGGTGGTCTTGGACGACTCTCCGCTTATGATACCGATTATGCAGCAAATTCTGTCTGGCATTATTTGCGGCCGACAAATGCCCAAGTCTGGCCCGAAAACCGAAGTTCTTTATTCAAGCGTGCCAAGGCAGTGAATCCGATCCCGGTTTTAATGTCAACGAGTGTACAGAAATGGATGGATTAGACTCAATTTCCGCACCTCAAACATTCCGTATACAAATTCATGCAGATTTTCTTATTGCTTTCTCAACCAGTCTAAACATTAACTATAACTGAAATATGTGTCACCGTCACTCGATATGTAATGAACCATCGTAAGCGAGGTATGGCACTTATTTTTAATCACAAAAATTTCATTTCAGTCAATATACAGTCTGAATCCATTTAAATTTTAAAATTTCTTACGTTTCAATAACGTCTCGTTACTCGTCATTCACGTTCGCCAGAGAGCTGGACGACGCTCCGTTCACGTTCGCCGGCGGCCTCGACAAAGCTCCGTTCACGTTCGTCGGTGACCTCGATGACGCTCCGTTTACATTTGACAATGTTCTGTTCGTGCTTGCCGAAGAGTTCCACAACGCTCGATTAACGCTTCTTTAACGTTTAGATGTCGCTTTCTTTACGATCCGATGTCTCAATTTTCGCTTTAACAGGCTTCGCTTACACTTCCGTTACATTTCTCTTACACTCGATTTAGTCTCCAATTTACGCTTTACCGACGTTTGTTTTATTTTTGCCAGGAAAGCTGTAGACATCAGCGACTTAACAGGAGTAAACAGAAGTGATTGTGGTTGGTGGGCATCCTATTATGCGTTGATGACTGTTTATACTGGAGGAGTGGAGTTTCTTGAGCGCTTAAAAGGAAAAGAACTGTCCGCAAAGCCTTTGCGTGAGATAATGGACTTACAAGAGCCTTATAGATCTACACTAGTAAAGAATTTAGGTCAAGTTAACAATTAAAGTAATTTAAATCGACCGTAACTGGCAATATATAACGTCTTTTACCGATATGAACATTGAAAAACCGTGAGCCAACTTTTTGTCAGATTCGCACAGCACATTTTCAGATCATCATCGAGACATTATTAATTTCGACCATAAGTTTTTGGTCAGTTAATGTAATTTCTAAATTAGATAGTTTAAATTTTTATTGCGAAAAAAAAAAAAAAAAAATTTAAACTATCTAATTTAGAAATTACATTAACTGACCAAAAACTTATGGTCGAAATTAATAATGTCTCGATGATGATCTGAAAATGTGCTGTGCGAATCTGACAAAAAGTTGGCTCACGGTTTTTCAATGTTCATATCGGTAAAAGACGTTATATATTGCCAGTTACGGTCGATTTAAATTACTTTAATTGTTATTCTATTCACTGGCGAAATAAATTTATTATTCTGTTTATTATACACCGTAGACTGAAGTATCGGTGCTCCATCTTATAGTTGTTATTGCGATAAATATTACCACAGCCCCAGTGGTCGAATTGGCACGACACCCGCACGGTATACGGGAGGTTCCAGGTTCGAACCCTGGCTGGGGTAATATTTTTTCGCAATAAAAATTTAAACTATCTAATTTAGAAATTACATTAACTGACCAAAAACTTATGGTCGAAATTAATAATGTCTCGATGATGATCTGAAAATGTGCTGTGCGAATCTGACAAAAAGTTGGCTCACGGTTTTTCAATGTTCATATCGGTAAAAGACGTTATATATTGCCAGTTACGGTCGATTTAAATTACTTTAATTGTTATTCTATTCACTGGCGAAATAAATTTATTATTCTGTTAGGTCAAGTTATCCAGAAGAAAGGAAATTGCTAACACAATCAAAAAATGATTCAGGAACTGAATTTTTATATCGTTCAAATGATGAGTTATGCAACGTTCAACAAATTAACAAACTTAAAATTAATCCTAACCCTCGCTTGATTGAGCTTGAGTATGAGTCATTAGTGTATGAGATATTTAATCAAGAAGGTAACGTTAGGAAGTTTGGTAATATAATGGAATGTGTTGGTGACAAATCTATTTATATGAAAGTCAAATACGTAGCAGAAACAGGAATTTTTGGGAAGATTGATTATCGTGGATTATTTTCTGACACAGGAGGTCGTTTCAATGTTAGTAGATACTATAAGTATTTTGAAAAATACCGTGAAGTAGACTGTTATCTTGTTATGTATACTAACGCAGATTTAGTTCTTACGAAGAAGAATGAATTAGAGAGACCGAAGTATATCCGCAAATTTTTTCCTATTGAATTTGTTAGTATCAAGAGACACGGTAGTGTCTCGCGCCAAGTACACGCGGAGCGAGACCGCACCGTGACTCTTTTACGCGACGCGACGGGTTGCGAGTACCCGAGATGTTGAGATCTCGATAACGAGTGAACGGATCAAGTTCTAAGTAGGCTTAATCGATAGTTGGGGTCAAAATAAGGGGGGTATCTCCTGTATAATTTTCCGCTACGTGCCCTACGAGCGGAGATATTGCGACGCAAAGTCCAAATGTGAAAATTTTTTATTAAGATACTCCTCCTCCTCCTCCTCCTTCTCCTCCTCCTCCTCCTCCTCCTCCTCCTAACGCCGATCTGTGTGATCAGGTGATCAGAGAAAATGTCCCTTTCATTTTTTCGACACTGGCGGCGCAGGTATCGCCAGTTTCGATATCGCGCGCGTATTTCGAACGATCTAGTAGGTAAATTATTAAAGGTCGATAGACTTATCGGTCAGAAGGAAGATTTCTATTTAGCTAAATTAAGTATTTATATAATATATATTGATTCTTATGAATCAAGCTTGAATTCGATGTTTAGGTATCCCAGGTTGCCGATGACGAAGTACAGATAGTGCGCTTCATAGTTTTCGGTGTCCAGGTGTAATAATACGTTGAATTCGATGTCTACGTATTCCAGGTTGCCGATGACGAGGTCCACATAGTGCGCTCCGTAGTTTTCGGTGTCTACGTGTATTAATACCTTGAATTCGATGTCCACGTGTCCCAGGTTGCCGATGACGGGATTCAGATAGTGCGCTTCATAGTTTTCGGTGTCCAGGTGTAATCGTACGTTGAATGCGATGTCTAGGTGTCCCAGGTTGCCGATGTCGAGGTCCACATAGTGCGCTCCGTAGTTTTCGGTGTCTACGTGTACTAATACCTTAAATTCGATGTCCACGTGTCCCAGGTTGCCGATGACGAGGTCCACATAGTGCGCTTCGTAGTTTTCGGTGTCCAGGTGTAATAATACGTTGAATGCGATGTCTAGGTGTCCCAGGTTGCCGATGTCGAGGTCCACATAGTGCGCTCCGTAGTTTTCGGTGTCTACGTGTATTAATACCTTGAATTCGATGTCCACGTGTCCCAGGTTGCCGATGACGAGGTCCACATAGTGCGCTTCGTAGTTTTCGGTGTCCAGGTGTAATAATACGTTGAATGCGATGTCTAGGTGTCCCAGGTTGCCGATGTCGAGGGCCACATAGTGCGCTCCGTAGTTTTCGGTGTCTACGTGTATTAATACCTTAAATTCGATGTCCACAAGTCCCAGGTTGCCGATGACGGGATTCAGATAGTGCGCTTCATAGTTTTCGGTGTCCAGGTGTAATCGTACGTTGAATGCGATGTCTAGGTGTCCCAGGTTGCCGATGTCGAGGTCACATAGTGCGCTCCGTAGTTTTCGGTGTCTAAGTGTATTAATACCTTAAATTCGATGTCCACGTGTCGCAGGTTGCCGATGACGGGATTCAGATACCACATAGTGCGATTCGTAGTTTTTGGTGACTAGGTGTATTAATAACTTTAAATCCGAATGTGGGATACGTAGATATTGAATATAAGGTATTAATACACGTAGACACCGAAAACTACGGAGCGCACTATGTGGATCTCGTCATCGGCAACGTGGGACACCTAGACAACGAATTCAACGTATTATTACACCTGGACACCGAAAACTATGGAGCGCACTATTTGTAACCCGTTATCGGCAACCTGGGATACCTAGACATCGAATTCAAGCTTGATTCATAAGAATCGACTTAAAAATTCCCTAGCGGCAGAACTAAAATTATGTCATGACATAATAAAAATTAGTTGAAATAAAATTATGTCTAGACATAATAAAAACTGGACAAATTAAAATTATGTCTGACATAAAAATAAGTCCGCATTTTTATTATGTGTATACACATAATTTTAATTCATACAATTTTTATTATGTGTACACATAATTTGTTTTCGAATGAACGTAAAACGTACCTAAAAAAACCGAAGTAACAAGTGGTAGATGTAATCTTTGTATCGAAATAACACCCTGTACATACTGTTTATAAAATGCGTAATACTACAAAAAAGGCATGATATCTGTACAAAATTACCTTTTTTAAAAAAAAAGGTAAAGAAAGGCGCCAAGTACACGCGTAGTAGTGTACTTTTCCCGTTAGTTTGTAAGTTTCATGATTAAAAAGATCATGTCGTATTATTAACATATACCTAAGATTTATAGAATCGTTATTAATTTTATTATATATCTCAATTGCGCGAATCTTAAATATCTTTTGTAAAAATTATGCATAATATTCCTATGCAAGGATACTTGTTTAATTATTTCTTCCTATTGCATTTAAGTATAGAAAAATATACAATTTTTATGTGTTTGCACTTTATATTTAATGAGCAGGCAATTAAATATATAATATATGATTCAATTTGCACTACGTTTACATGACACCGTTAATCGGGTTTTATAACATCGGTAGTTGTCAGGAAGACCAATCGTAATCATTCTTCAGAAGAATGGAATAGTTGTGATTGACTGGCCTAAGAACTACCGATGTTATAAAACCTGATCAACAGTGCCATGTAAACGTAGTCTATGGGCGGTATTCATAGTCCGTTCTCAACGAAATGCTTAAGATCATCTTAATGAAGATCAACTTATTCAACAAAGATTGTCTTAAGATATTATGAATTCATAGTCCATGCATAAGGTAATCTTATATACTACAAAAAAGGCATGATATCTGTACAAAATTACCTTTTTTAAAAAAAAGGTAAAAAAAGGCGCCAAGTACACGCGTAGTAGTGTATATGTGTTGTTACCTCGAAAAAAAACAGTGGTAATATTATACCTCAAAAAAATCTAAGTAACAAATGGTAGACGTAATCTTTGCATTTCAAAAAATCTCGAAAAAATCTATAAGCAGTAGTATATTTACCTCAAAAAACCGAAGTAACAAGTGGTAGACGTAATCTTTGTATCTCGATAAATCTTGAAAAAACCTAAGCAGTAGTATCTTTACATCGAAAAAACCGAAGTAACAAGTGGTAGATGTAATCTTTGTTTCTCGAAAAATCTCGAAAAAAACCCAAGCAGTAGTATTTTTATTTCCAAAAAATTATAACTCAAGTGATACACATAAAAAAATTATGTTATTACAAAATACAAAAAAGAATTGATATCAGACACAGATTTATCTGCAACTAAATCATTTGTTAATCAAAAAAATATTACTGATTATGTAGATATAGCGGAAGGTATAGATATAGCGAAAGTTATAGATATAGCGGAAGCGAGAGCGGAAGGTATAGATATAGTGGAAGTCATAGATAAAGCAGAAATTATCATTGATACAGAAAATACCTTGGAAAATGCAATAAATATAGTAGATGGCACAGAAAATATAGAGAAGACTAGTCAATATATAAATAATAAGGAAGATAAAGATGTAGCGGAAGTTACAGATAAAGTGGAAATTATTGATACAGTAAATACAGTAGAAGATACAGAAAATATAGAGAAGACTAGTCAATATATAAATAATAAGGAAGATAAAGACGTAGCGGAAATTACAGATAAAGCGGAAATTATTGATACAGTAAATACAGTAAAAGATACAAAAAATATAAAGAAGATTAGTCAATATGTAGATATGAATAATAAAGATATAGCTCAAAACATTTCCAAAATTGTATGTAATAATGGTGAAGTAATGGAAAATCTTTTAACTAAATTACAAAATTCAGAAATAGATTCTAAAACAGATCTCTCTATTAAAGATAATGGATTAGTTATAAGTAATTTTATGAAGAAACTTTTAGATATGTTATTAAAAAATGTGAAAAAATCCAAATAAAAATTCCTATGATGAAGCTACGAAAAAATTTAGCATCTATCTTTATTACGTAAGAGGAAGGTTACTACATATGAAACATTACACGCGAATTTACCAAACGCATTACCTTCAATAAGTACTTTAAATAGATATTTATATATTAAAGATCGATATACTGAGGAAAGCGAAATAGATTTTAAAGGTTTAGTGCAGCATTTAAAGGAAAGAAATGCTTCAAAGGCGATCTGGATTGCCGAAGATGCTACACGCATTACGGGAAAAATTGAATATGATTCTAGGTCAAATAAAGTGCTTGGATTTGTTTTACCTTTAAAAAATAGTTTACCTGACCAAAATAAATACGTTGCTACATCTGCAGAAGTTATACAAAATTTTTTTAAAATTGGTAGTAAAGCTACGTATGCATATGTAATAATGGCTCAATCTTTATTTCGCGATGTCCCTGCATATTGTTTATCTTTGTTTAGCACAGATAATAAATTTGATGCAAAAAATATTCTTGAGCGGTGGACTTTTATGAAAAAAGAAGCAAAAAAATTTGGCATTACTATTAGTAGGGTAAAAGGGACAGTTCTAGACCGGGGATCTCAGGGGGGAGCGGGGCGGGGGGGACTCGCGGCCGAGGGGACTCGCTACTGCGGGGTCTGCGGGTGGAGGGGGGGAAGTCGTGGGCGAGGGCCCTTGGGTCCTAGGGTTGGGAGGGGGGGGAGAGACTCGTGGGCGAGGGTCCTAGGGTTGGAGAAGGGGGGGACAGGCGAGCGCGTCGGAGCATGTTCTTATAAACAAATGCCGCCTCGCGTCGATGTTCGGGCCGATAGTATTTATAAACAGATGTCATTTCACACTTTAGATGTGAGCGAACGAGCGCCTATGGCAGGCGGCTATAATTTATGACCTGCGACGCCGCGGTCCTTTTCACTTTTCTTTATAGGAAAAGCCGTTTATCGAGGTTTTGCGGCGCCATTCGGTTATGGCGTCGCGCGTTACAAAGGCGAGCGCTGATGACATGCAGCTGGATTTTATAAACACTAGACGGCATAAGTGCAGCAACGCGACTCAATTTCTATGGGTATCATCCCACACTGCGGATGGTCGAGCATCGATGGTACTCATAGGTACTCGACCAAAAATTTTATGACTTAACCGTCGCGGTCTCTTTTTATTTTTCTGTCTAGGAAGAGTCGCTTATCGGGGTTTCGCGGCGCCATTCGGTTATGGCGTAGCGTGTTACAAAGGCAAGCACCGATGACAGGCTGCTAGATTTTATAAACACTAGACGGCATAAGTGAGCAACGCGACTCAATTTCTATGGGTGAGATATTGTTTCTCTGCAGTGTATGCACACAAAACAGAAGAAATGCACTAAAACAGAAGAAACGATACGCGATGCTCTAGTTGGAATGAGAGGAAAAGACGATAGAAAAAAGTATATAAGGAAGAATGAAGCGAGTCAAAATCACAGTCTATGATTTGAAAGTCTACGCGTCGGTTGAGAAAAAGGATAGCGGTTATTTTGGAGATGGCAATAATTTTGATATGGATCGCGCGTTAACGGACGACAGTGATTATTTCAGTGATGAAGACGACAATCATGAAGAAGTCATCGATAGAATAGTGCTGCGTTGGGAAATCGTGGCACTAAATTTACGTACGAGACATTGCGTAATATATTTTTATTTTTCAACGGGTGGTGCACTTGCACTATGTGCTCCGTGCATGGTTGATCTATTGGACATTGATTTCGGCATGTACGCTCGCCTAAAACACTTCGTTGAGAGACGCGGAACGATTCATGGTCGGTATTGTTCAAGATGTCGTGAATCATTGTACATGATATTTCCGCGTAATATGTGCCCAATTTGCACACGATAAGAAAAAAAACATTAACCTCGGCTCTTAAAAGTTCATACTCGGGGCTGAAGTTTTTTATGTTTCAAGTGGGCGTTATAAAAAACATTTTTTCAAAAACTGTGAACAAAAATGGAATTAGACAATAATTTTGAGGCAATAATGGATGCGGATTCATCCAAAGAGGATCCATTGTCACCGGACAGCAATTATAACAGCGACGAGGACGATAACCGGAGAGAAGTTGTGAAAAAAATAATGTCGCGTGCCGAATTTCTAGCCTTAGATGGACGTACAAAGTGTTGCGCAATTTATTTTTATTACATATACGGTTCAGATAAACTGTGTTATTCGTGTATGCTTACTTCACCAGACACAGGTAAGCACATAAGTAAAGAACGAAAGCATGTAACCGAACCGTACGAGATAATGAACGTTAAATTATGTGCAAATTGTCGTAATACTCCATTGTACCAAATATATCCATGCGACATGTGCCCGACTTGTATGAAGTGATAAAAAACATTATTGCGAGTGGGACATTATATAATATGCACAACATGGAATGGATAATTGAAAAGAAAGCAAGTGATCTTAACGAGTATATAACCCATTTAGGCTATGATCACTATGTAATAAACGATATCGCCGATGGTTTGCGTGAAGAAGATCAAAGAGTGAAATTGACGGATGTGCAACGAACATCGCCGGTGCAGTTTCTTCGCGATCGTGAACTCGGTATACGCGGAACCAGTGAACGCATCGTCAGACAAGGAATCGTTATCGAAACCGAGCAACCTCCTTATGACTGGGACTTTAACGTGAAACGAAAAGTGTATCGACAGCTGTGGGATGATTGCGATGCCGAAGCAACTAGATTTGCCAGCTTTAGTAAATATTACGTTAAACCGGACTATTGGAAGTATCACTATTGGGCGATTGAAATTTTTCGGAAGATCGAGGATGGTGGTTGTGAAGCAATGTACATTAAGTTTCATACAGGTATTGGAAAGTACGTTGAATTATTGGTGATGAACAATTCGAAACGTATGTATATGTACCTTCAAGATCGGATCGATGATGCCAATTATACATTGATGTTTGAAAGAACCGGGGAACGTTTCTATGATAATATTGAAAATTGGCACTTTAATGCCCCCTTCTTTAGTTCATATCATTTTATGGAAGCGCACTATGCCATTCAATATTGCACACGATATTGTCCAGCGTGTGATCGAGTCACGTGCAAGTGCTCCATCGAAGAATGTGACGTGATGTAAAAAATATTGTGAAAAAGACAATATTAAAAAACATGGAACATCCCGATGAAACGGAACGCGACCTGGTAGAACGATCCAGCCAAATCGCCTCCTTGGGCGAATATCTTGCATGGGAACAGCGATGCGAGGAATTTATTGAGCAGCTCGAAGAAGACTGTCGTTCCAAACGTCCGCGGCTCTCATCAGACGACTCTCATACTGTCGGAAACAGGTAATCTTTAGTGGCAAAAATCGCGCGACTCGAAGGTGCGAAGATTCTATTACAGAGACGGTTCGTATATATCGGTGGTGAGTACGCGGCGGGCAGTAGTAGCGGTAACGAAAACGCGGAAAGACTCGTGTGGCGAGAGATTGATGCCGCGTTCGAAAGCCGTGTATTGACCGGTGCAGTGATAAATACCAATTACATCGAACCGCGATAATTTCTCGAAAATGCTAGAGACATCGTGCTCGATCATGTGCAAAACGTTATAAAAAAAACATGCAAGTGTAAAGATAAACACTGTGTTCAACGGCGAGTTTGTTGACAGGTGACAAACGTGGGAATAAAAGTGTCAGCACGGGAAACTGTGAACTCTTTCGTTCGTCCGATCGGTCCGATCTGCGCGAGTGGTACGAACAACACGTTATCGAGCCTATTTTATCACGTCTCGAAGAGTTTCAGGAACGCGACAGCGGGTGGGCGTTGTCGCGTATACTTAATTTGACAGTGAACGTAAACAAGTACAATCCTTTGCGCGCGGGATGTTACATCAATTTACCGCAAGAAATTAAATTGAAAAAAGCGGTAATCAACGTGCAGTCTATGGACAATGCGTGCTTCGCGTGGTCAGTGGTTGCCGCGCTGTATCCTGCCAAGGACCGTACATATCGGGAATCCTCGTACCCTCATTATAGTTATATTAAGAGTATTAAACTTACAAGACATTGAGTTTCCAATGACGTTGAAACAGATTAAAAAGTTCGAACAACGCAACGATATATCCATCAATGTGTATACCATCGAGGGAGAGAAGACGCCAACCGTTCTCCCAATACGGCTCACCGACCAGAAGAGAGAAAAGCACGTAAATCTGCTGTACGTGCAGGACCCGCGAGACGGCAACGTGGGAAATTTCTCATGGATAAGAAATCTATCGCGGCTCGTTAGCACGCAATTGAGCAGGCTCGATGGTCGGAAATACTTTTGCGATCGGTGAGTACTTATACTCCTTTTAATAAAATTATAAAATATTTTATTTTTTATTTAATAATTTACAAAAATTGTGTCTTGTTTGCAGTTGTCTACACTATTTTAGGTCGAGCGAGAAATTGGAAGCCCATGGTGTAGATTGCCGAGAGATAAACAACTGTGTCATCCGACTACCGAGCGAGGACGACAAGTGGCTGAGTTTCAAGAATCACAGCAGGAAGGAACGACTTCCATATGTCGTATACACCCACCTGGAATGTACCCTCGAGAAGACGGATGCGGATCCAACAACGTCCACGTTCAAGTCTCAACATCATCAGGTAAGTATTTAGCATAGGGTACTACGTGCGTTGCTCGTACGACGACTCGTTATCAATGTATCGGTTTCGTCGCGATAAGGATTGCGTCGCGTGGTTCGCCGAGGAGCTAAAACGTTTAGCTCACAACGTAAAGACCATTTTGTCCACTAATGTACACATGGCGGATTTCACGCGAGACGAGTGGAAAAAATTTAACAGCGCAACGCTCTGTCACATATGCGAAAAACCGTTCAAGCCAGACGACGTGCGAGTACGCGACCATTGTCACCTGACCGGCAATTATCGAGGTCCCGCGCATTCTAATTGTAACTTAAATTATAAAGATTCGCATTGCATTTCTGTAGTTTTTCATAATTTATCGGGTTATGATTCTCATTTTATTATCATGGAAATAGCTACCGCGTACGAAGGACGAGTAGAACTGCTTCCAATCACTAAAGAAAAATACATTTCATTTACAAAGAACGTTAAAAGCACTGAAGATAAAGACAAAAGAAATTGCATCAAATTACGATTCATTGACTCGTACAAGTTTCTGAGCACGAGTCTCGAAAAATTAGCATCATATCTCAACAAAGATAAGTTGAAAATATTACAACGCGAATTTTGTGAATTATCCGACGAAGATTTTGCTTTGCTGACGCGAAAAGGCATATTTCCATATGAGTACATTGACTGCGTCGAAAAGTTTGAGGATACGTGTTTACCACCGCGCGACTCGTTTTACAGTTCTTTGACCAGTGACACCGTATCCGAAAGCGATTACGAGCACGCCGCAAACGTCTGGCAGCGGTTCTCCGTTCGAACCTTAGGCGAATACAGCGATCTCTACCTCAAAACTGATGTCTTGCTATTGGCCGATATCTTTGAAAATTTTCGCGATAGCTGCGTCGCGAGTTACGGACTTGATCCAGCGTATTATTACACTCTACCGGGTTTCACGTGGGACGCTATGTTGAAACATACGCGTATCAATTTCGAACTGCTCACTGACATTGACATGGTCATGTTCATCGAACGCGGTATACGCGGCGGTTTGAGTCAATGTTCAAACAGATACGCGCAAGCCAATAACAGGTACATGCAATCTTACGATCGGTCGAAACCGTTGTCATACCTGATGTATTTCGATGTAAACAACTTGTACGGCTGGGCGATGTGTCAACCATTGCCCTATGCAAATTTTTGATGGGTCAAAGACGTCTCGAATTTCGAGTTTAGCGCGATCGCTTTGGATTCGCCCAAAGGTTACATTTTCGAAGTCGATCTAGAGTATCCGCAGTATAAACACGATGCGCATGCCGACCTACCGTTCTGTCCAACGCGCGATAAACCGCCAGGCAAACGGCAGGAAAAACTTCTCGCAACATTATACGATAAAAAGCGTTATGTCATACATTACCGCAACCTACAGCAATGCACGCGTCACGGCTTTCGCGTCACAAAAATTCATCGCGTATTGCAATTCGCTCAATCTCCATGGCTCCGCGATTACATCGAACTTAATACAAAATTTAGAACATTGGCCAAAAATTAGTTTGAGAAAAAATTTATATAAATTGATGAACAACGCGGTATTCGGGAAAACTATGGAGAATGTACGCAACCACGTTAATGTAAAATTATTAACAAAGTGGAACGGTGGATACGGCGCGGAGGCACTGATCTCGAACCAAATTTTCACAGCAGGAGCATTTTTTCGGAAAATATGATAGCCGTTGAACTGCGAAAACTCGAGGTTAAATTTGACAAACCTATTTACGTCGGCATGTACATTCTCGACATATCAAAAGTTTGTTTGTACGAATTTCATTACGAGTACATGTTTCCCCTGTATGAAGACATGTGTAGAATTATGTACACCGATACGGACAGTCTGATATATCACGTAAAGTGCGAGGATGTGTACAGGGACATGAAACGCAACATCGCTAAATTCGACACGAGCGATTACGCGATCGACAACGCGTGCGGTATAACGCTCGAGAACAAGAAGGTGCCGGACTTGATGAAAGACGAAAACAACGGTGCGATCATGACCGAATGCGGCGCAGTGCTGCGGCACGATCGGCACGATGTAACGTGTTGGCACTCATAAGTATATATACTTACATCGTGTAAGTATATAACACGTTACATCGTGCCGCAGCACTGCGCCGCGCGCGCGGGAGCTCCCAAGCGCGCGCATTATTTTGCAATTTTCAGACTGTAGAACTAACCGTCCCATAATTTAAACAATGGAATTTTATAGGAAAAAAGACGAGTTTTTATTTGAACTTACTTAAAAAAATATTAAAAATACCGAAGTTTGAGAAAATTAATTTTTATTTTTTAGACTAAAAAATCATAATGAAAATTTAAATAAAAAAGAAAATACTTTTTACCACCGAAAAGCGCATAAAAAGACGAATAAAAATCACTACTAATTTGTGTATTTATCCGACGTGAAACTTTAGGAACAAGCGTTTAAAACAGCCCGTCGAAAACGACTGATTTTCTCAGTTGGGACACTTGGCGTGGAATGCCCCATGTATGTAACGTATGTATGTAATAGTATAACGTATAACGTATAACGTATAAACGTATGTAGTATTATATGTATGTAACGTACGCAGGTTGTATGTACGTATGTAACGCACGCATGTTGTACGTATGTATGTCGTATAACGTACGTATGTATGTAATGTATGTATGTTGTACATATAACGTATGTATGTAACGTATGTATGTAACGTATGTATGTAACGTGTGTATGTAACGTATGTATGTTGTACGTATGTATGTTGTACGTATGTATGTTGTACGTATGTATGTCGTATAACGTATGTATGTAACATATG